>PVIJ01005369.1:13347-104761 GCA_004024925.1 Scalopus aquaticus
AAAAAAAAAAAAAAAAAAAAAAAAAAAAAAAAAAAAAAAAAAAAAAAAAAAAAAAAAAAAAAAAAAAAAAAAAAAAAAAAAAAAAAAAAAAAAAAAAAACCCAAAATGTAGCCCAGGAGAGATAAAGAAATGTAATCCATGAAATAGAAATTGAGATAAGAGTTAAAATAAGAGTCCAAATAGAAAGAAGAATGTAGAGACAATATTCAAAGATAGAATGGCTGAGAATTTTCTGGAATTGATACAGAAATACAAATACTAAGATTCAGATACCACCAAAGGCCCAAATAGGATAAATACAAAATTAATGTCTTTCTAGATATATTATGAAATGAGAAACTGCTAAAGGGAAAAAAAAAAAAAGAATATCAGCAACAAAAGAAATCCAGTATGTTGACTGCAAACTTCTCCAGAACAGCAAACAGTCCTTCTGTTTTTACAGAACTAAATGAAAATAACTCTCAACTTAAAATTTTATACACAGCTTAAATCTCATTCCGGAATAAGGGTGAAAGGTGAATAAAGGCAAAGGCTGATAGAATTAACTAGTCATAGATACTTCCTGGGAGACTCTGAAGCAGGATCTACTTGAGACTGAGGGAAATTGAACCCACAAAAACAGTGGATGCAGGAAACAATGGTGAGCAATAAAACTGGTGAAAAGGTAGGTAAAATCTGTGACTTTTACTTCCAGTAGTGGCAGATTAGGTCATTTGAATCAACAAAAAAAATTTTGCCTAAGGCGTTGAAGAGTTTACAAGATCCAGGGGGAGAATGGAGGCCTAGTAGAAAAGATGTATGAGCTCACTGTTCATCTGGAGATACTAGCCTTTTCTGGAGGGAGCTGTTAAACAGTTATGCAGCCCTTTTGACAGGCTGTTGGGAATAATGGGGGGCAAAGATTAAAGCCATGACCCCAAAAGAGGGGATACCCATAGAATGTGCTGCATTTTGTGTTGGGGCCTTGAAGGACTACACCATAGGATCAAGGGTTAACTAAAAGGAGGCATGCTTTCACAGAGGCTGCAAATCAGCTTTGAATCTTGTCATTCTCTAAAATTAGGTAGAGGGTTCCCAAATTGCTAGTGCCCCCAGGTATCTGGCAAAATTATAGCTCCTTACTGGAAGGAAGGCCATCATGCAAGGCCACAGATTATTTCTATAGATTTCAAATACAATGTCTGGCTTATAATGAAAAGTAACAGATACACAGAGTCATAAACAACATGAAAATAAAAGATGATAGAAGTTAGGCCTCCAAATATTAGAATTCTCGGATATAGACTTTGAAAATAACTATTCTTATGTCCAAGTAAATAAAAAACTAGACAGAATTTTAGCATAGCACTGATGAAAACTCCAGAAATGAGAAATTTGGTAAATGAAATGAATTCATATGATTTTAAACAGATTAGACACATCTGAAGAGAGAATTACTGAACTGAGCGATATTAGAAGAAAATATTCAGAGATAAAGAATGGAAAAACTGAAGAAAGTCAGAAAATACCAAAGTCTAATATGTAAATTTAAAGTTCTAGGAAGCCAAAATAAAGGATGGAGTAAAAGCAATATTTGAAAAGAAAATAGTTTAGAACTTTCTAAAAATGATAAAGAGCATCAGTGCATAGATTCCAGAATTGATATGAACTGCAAGCCAAAGGAATAGCAAAGAAGTCTCTGCCTATAAATAATCACTGTTAAACTGCTGAAAATTAAAAACAAAGAAGAATCTTAAAAGCAGTTAGAGAAAAAAGGTTACCTTCTGATAAACAACAATTAACTGGCAGCTGTCTTCTCAACAGAAATAATGGAAACCAGAAATCAATTGAACACCTTTTTTAGGGGCTGAAAAAGAATATAGACTTAGGATTTTATATTCACTAAATGGATACATACTGACACAGGTATACTATGGAGTGCTACAAGGGAATAAAAGTAAATAGACCATCGCTATCTATACACAGTTGTGAATCTCACAAATAAATGTTGAGCTAAAGAAACCAGGCAAGAAAGAAATGAAACATACTATATGTTTCATTTACATAAAGCTCAACTAAAGTACAGTATTTGATGATGGTAACTGGTAAAACTGTCAAGGAAAGTGAGAAATAATTACCGTAAAGGTAAAGGAGGAGGCTTGTGAGGAGCTGTGTACAGGTTTCTGCACTACACTGCTTTTTGTTAGGGTTATACATTCATTCATTTTCTGATCATTCATTAAGACATACATTTATATTATGTGAATTTTCCCTCTGTATGCCATACTTCACAGTAAAAAAGTTTAAAAGAGGTCACTTTAATAAGTATTCACCATAGAAAACAACAATAATGGCCCATATGGGGTGGCGTTTTTTTTTTTTTTTTTAAGATTTATTTATTTATACATACAAGCTGGGGTACAGGCCAGAGGTGTGGGGCGGCGAGAGGGTTCATCAGAGGTAGAGTGGGGAGCAGAACAGGCAGATCAGAAATACACTGCTGAGGGGAGCAGCGGGCGAGGCAGGAGAGGTCTGCCGCACCCTGTGGGAATCTCCCCGGCTGGGCATCGAACTTGCAAGGCTGCTGCCGACAGCTCCACAGTGCAGCACTTAACCGCTGCACCACCAGGGAGGCCCGGTGGCGTATTTTTAAGGGTAGAACTAAAATATGGCACAAAGCATATGGGAAATGGATCAGATCCATATAAGATCTTTGTGTTATTTGGGAAGAAGATAGTAATGTTAATTAATGTAAAAATTTAAATTAAATGTGTATGTGAAAATTGTATGCGACTTTCAAGCTTTTCCAAAGCATGAGGAGGCGCTGAGGAAGGGATAAAGGAAACTCAAGTACTTTAGAAAGCAAGAAAGAGCTAGCAAGGCATAATGAAAATGTGAAAGTACAGAAAATGTACCTTAAAAAAGCTTTTCACTTATAACGGTGATGAGAATGATAAGGGACCAGCGTTAAATCTAACAGGAAGATTAAAAGAGCAAATATAAACATTACTGCAAATCTTTTTTTAAGAACTAATGAATGGGAAAGTATAACATGTTCATACTGACAATAGAAATACTATTTAAGAATGACAGTTCTCCTCATATTAATGGGTAAATTCACTGCTTTTCCAATCAAATCTAACAAGAAATTTTTGGAATTTTAAGTCAACTATAATTTATTTTCTTTATATTTGAAAAACCATAAAAATTTTAGAGAATAATGAAGACTTGTCTTCTCAGATACCAAGATTTTTTTCTGTAAAGCTATAGTAACTAAGACAGTGTTGCATATTCATGCAAAAACAGCCCAGTGAGACAATGAACATAGGAAAAACGTGTTCTATCAAAAGTGACAGTATAATCAGAGTGGTGTTCTAATCATTGGTGATTCCATGATTAGAACTGAGATCATTGGTTCTCTGTTTGCAAAAAAAATAAATGCAGTCTCTCTCACATGATGTAGAATGCAAAATGGATTTGCAAAAAAACGAAACTCAAATTTATAGGAGAAAACATTTTTAGAAAAAAATAGGCAAAAATCTTTAAGAATTGAGAGTAGGGAAGAATTTCTTTATTAAGATACAGAAATCAGAGGCCTCTCTGGTGACCTAGGGGTTGGGTCTCTGTACTGTCACTGCTGTGGGCTGTGTTCGATCCCCGGCCAGGGAGCTGACCCACATATGGCACAACAGACCTCTCCTGTCTCACCCGATGCTCCCTTTAACAGTGTATTTCAGTAAATCTACCTTTTCTGCTCCCCACTCTCTCTGGTGAATCCTCTCACTTCCCCATCCTCCACCCTCCACCTCTGGCCTATACCCCAGTTCTTCTGCCCAAAAATAAATATTGTTTTAAAAAGATACAGAAATCAGATCTATATAAAGCAAAATATTAATTTGACTACATTATAAAGAAAACATTTTCATTTTCAGATTTGAATATATCTTTTAGAATGGTCAATCCCATTTTTAATTGTCTGTATCATCCATTTCTTCTTGTCTTCCCTCTATATAATACCTGCCTTTGGCATTTATTTACCATCCGTATCAAGGAAATGTCGATGCACCAATGAAATAAAAGATGAAAGGATACTGTCCTGTCTTCTTTTAGAATAGTGAGATGGCCTAGTTTCTTGTTGTCAAATATCTTACTGTGGAGACTTTTTGCTGAATAAGTAACTAGATAAGTAATTTTTTTTTGGCCTTAGAAATATATTATTCATTCAGTCTTGAGTTTGGGAAAACTTGTATAGGATATCCTGTGGAGGCACATAGTCTGAACTTGACTTGTAAAGATCAATTTACATCTTCATTAGAGTCTCAAGTGCTGTGTCTCTCTCTCTCCACATTCATCTTAAGATTCATTTACTAATTGTGAACCATTTTTCTTTGTGGATTTTCTTTTCTTTGCTGTTATGGTCAGGGAATTAAAAAAAATCCAAATCCTCAACTGTTCACTTAAGCTAATATCAGGCAACAAAGATGGAGGCTGATGTCTCCAGACATATTTTATAACTTCTTAAGCGATGATGTAATACTCTGGCAACACAATAAGCAAATCAAAGGATGATGTCACTGTGACATTATTTCACTCTTGCATCATTTTTCTAACCAATTCCATCATACCTTCATTTTCTTATTTTAACCTTTTTTTTGGCATCATTGGGAATAATTGATGAGTAACAAGGACATAATTTCTAGAATATTGAAATAGCACAATGTATCTTAGATTTATAAAAAGATCCAGTGGCCCCATATGGTAATTACAATATATAATGAATTTTATTCTATTTTTAAAAATACTTTTTCCTTTTTATTCTGTGGAAGACTTCTAAGAAAAACAATGTCATGATATACCATATACAGTTTCTTTAGAAAGGGGGGCTCCCTCGTGGCGCAGGGGTTGAGTCACTGCATTATCAAGTTATTACCAGTCACTGGGGCTTGAGTTTGATCCCCGGCCAGGGAGCTGACCCACATGGCGCAGCAGACCTCTCCTGTCTCACCCGCTGCTCCCCTCAGCAGTGTATTTCAATCTGCCTGGTCTGCTCCCCACTCCTCTATATACCCCAGCTCTTGTATGCATAAATTTTTAAAAAGCTGAAATTGGGGCTAATGGACCCTCATGGTCTTTTGAGGATTAGACACTAGGTAGAGGTGAGTTAAATGCCCTTACATAATAAATCTGTTATGATAGTGGCCATATGACTATAAAGGTACCTCTGATGCTGTTTTTAAACAGCCATTTTATTTTTTTTTAAAGATTTATTTATTTATGCATACAAGCTGGGGTGTAGACCAGAGGTGTGGGGTGGTGAGAGGATTCACCAGAGACAGAGTGGGGAGCAGAACAGGCAGATTGACTGAAGTACACTATTTAGGGGAGCAGCGGGCGAGGCAGGAGAGGTCTGCTGTGTCATGTGGGAAGCTCCCTGGCCGGGGATCGAACTTGTGCTGCAGTGGCTCTGGATAGCTTTGTAGTGCTGTACTTAACCCATTGCGCCACCAGGAAGGCCCTGAACAGCCATTTTAATGCAGACAGTTTAAATATGACACTATTAATGATTAAACTGAGTTGGCAAAGAAATTTAGGGCCATATAAATCATAGCCAGTCTTTTCAGTTATACCTTTCTTAATCCTTACATCCAGAAATGGCTTGGTAAAGTCAGCTAGTGACCCCAGGGGGGGTATATATGTGTGTTACATAATGAAGAGGTGCATCACCTCTGTGATCCTGGACAGTCCAGGCTGATGGAGATGAACACTTACATATAGGTCAAACTAGTTAAATATAGATCAGCCGCTTTAGAAGTCTGTTGCCAGGGGCTCAGCAGCGTCAGCTCTGTTTCTATGGGGGAAGACTTTGCAGTCAGTTAAACAGCTAGAAGCCAGTGAGTCGAAGAGGATTGCATTGTGAAAATTTAAATTCTTTGGGAGAGCATTTATTGATGATTCAGCTGTATTAATCTGTGAACATTATTTGGCATCTTCCTCACCTGATTCCTAATTTATTGCAATAAGAACCTGCCTTTATATAAAGTAACACACCTGTAAAAATTGCTGTTATTGTATTGACGAGGTTGGGGGAAGGGACCTGATGACAGGTCACAAGATTAGAAGGTTCTGAAAAGGTCAGAATTGTACCGAGTTATGTTTAGGACAGATTGCTCCTGTGATCATGTAATCAGACACAGTGTTCTTATTGTCTTTGTCCTCGCCGTCCACATGGATGAGTCTTGTAGTTGGACTGAGAAGGAAGTCATGATTCCAGGCAGTGCTCGGCGTGCTGATAGCAGAATTCACACATCATAGCAGCTTTTGTTTCATGCTACAGTGGCAGAATTTATCTGTTCATGATTTTAAAAAACTTTTCTGGATTCAGGTTGCTTTAGACCTCCATAAATACAATGATATTGATAAGTAAATTTGATTTTTTTTCAAATTTGAATTTTAAAACTTTTGTGGAAATAGAACAATTTTTTTTTTAAAGATTTATTTATTTATACAAACAGCTGGGGTATAGGCCAGAGGTGTGGAGTGGTGAGAGGCTTCACCAGAGACAGAGTGGGGAGCAGAACAGGCAGATCAGAAATACACTGCTGAGGGGAGCAGCGGGCGAGGCAGGAGAGGTCTGCCGCACCATGTGGGATTCTCCCCGGCTGGGCGTCGAACTCACATCGCTGCTGCCGACAGCTCCACAGCCCAGCACTTAACCGCTGCGCCACCAGGGAGGCCCGAAATAGAACAATTTTTAAGCAGTGTTCAGGAAAAAATAAAAAAGTTAACTGTGAGAAACCTTGGAACATATGACTATCAGCTGGCATAGAATTGCATCAAAGAATTACAAATACTTCAAACATGAATAATGAAATGTACTCTAAAATATTTTATTGTTATTATTTATAATATGCAGTGAAATTGGCATACTTCTCTTCTGGAATACAGTTCTATGAATTTTAACACGTGTATGGATTCATGTAGCCACCACCAAAATCTAGATACAGAACATTTATATTATCCTCAAAACTTGCCTCATGCTGTTTCTTTATGGTTACCCTTCCTTTGTCCACAATACTTAGGAACTACTGATCCCTACCTCTCTGTCTCTATAGGTTTGTCTTTTCAAGATTGTCATATAAATTGGATCACAGTATGTAACCTTTGAAACTGGCTTCTTTCACTTGGCATTTTACCTTTGCAGTTCATCCCAGTTGTTGCATGTTCACATATTCCTTTCCATTGTTGAGTAGTATTCCATTGCATGGATATACTCTAGTTTGTTTAGCCACTTATCACTGAAGAGTGTTTGGGTTGTTGCCTGTTGGGGCAATTATGTGCACAGCTGCTGTAAACCAAGGAGTGGAGTTGCTGCCTCATATACCTTCTTATTTGTTTTTTATTTTTAAAAAATGTTTATATATTCATATTTGTTTTAGGCCTAATATAATTTCCTTTAGGTCATTTTGGAACTACTTTTCTTTTTCTTTTGATGTAACATTTCATCTTTTATCTTTGTGGTGTTTCCTTGATTCCCTTTTTCTTTAGGTTGCCTTCATTATCAGTGTCTTCTGGTATTGTGACCCCAGACTCTTTCTTGCCTTTATATTACTTCAACTTGATCATATGACTCACCTTTAAGAATCTGGTTTGCTATTAGATTTTTTTTTAACTAGGTGATTTTCATATCTATCTTTCTATTCTCTTTTGTTTAGTTTTATAGATCTTGTTCTCTGAAGGACATTTCTAATTAGATGTCCTGCTAACACTTTAATCTTATCGTGGTAGAAACTTAAAAAAAATCCCCTTGCATCTTTTCCCCTTTGCCACTTCCTTATCACAACTACAAGGTGATTTCTTCTCTTCATGTCACTTAGCCCTCCCAAATGTAGGCAGCAATAAAACCTAGGACTTTCTTTTCATTACCACTTCCATTACCAAAATTGTGTTACAGATTCTGTTTACCTCGTTTATATCCATTATTTTTCACTCCTCTTCCAACTTCATACTTCTCTTTTTTCATCTTAAAGTCAGAATTTAAATCATCTTTTATAAAGAGATTTCTGCTTTTTCAGACCCTCTGGTGAGCCTCTCTATTTCATTAGAAAAGCATAAAGCATACTTCTGGATTTCAATTCCTATGCTATAATAACTTCTGCAACTCACAGTAGGTAAATTTTATTATTCCTTTTTAGGGCCTTGGTTGCCTTTAAGCCTTTTGCTCAGGTAGCCCTGCATTCTTTTAAGTTCTTATCTGTTAGGACCTCTTTCTCCTTCTGTATGTCTTTGTTTAGGAACAGTTTCTCATACCCAGAAAAGTATACCTGTTAATAAAAAGGACACAACTGTCTTTGTAGATGATATGATTGTCATTCCTAGAAAATTCAAAAGAATTTGATGTTGTAAAAACATATAAGTAACGTCAAAGAGAGTAATCAGATATACAATAAGTGCACAAAAATTTAGTTTCTTCACACTTACATAATGTTTCTAAAATATCTTAAGAAAATATCATTCACAAGTGCAACCCAAAAACAAATAGTTAGGAGTCTTTATGAAGAAATTTATGTGACAAAAATGTTAATACTCTATCTGGAGACATAAAAAGTGAGTGTAATTTAGTGTAATTTCTTTTCCCTCCCAGCTTGGCGCTAACAGCGGTTTGCACATCATCATCTTCGATGAAATCGATGCCATCTGCAAGCAGAGGGGGAGCATGGCCGGCAGCACAGGGGTGCACGACACAGTGGTCAACCAGCTGCTGTCCAAAATCGACGGGGTCGAGCAGCTCAACAACATCTTGGTCATTGGTACGTTTGCTCTAAAAAGAAAAAAAGTGCTACTATTTCAAAAATATCCGACACCAAGGCCCTGGAGATTGCAATGATACATTTTGCCAACATTTCTAAGTTCGTATCACATGATATTGAAAATTGTGATTTTAATGTCTAGCCTTAAGGGATAAATAAGAAACAGGCTTGGGTGACTGATAGGTTTAAGTTTATAGCTCCCCTAAGATGTCAGTGGTGACACAGTGGAATGTAGCGGTTTCCAGACCGGGTCCTGCAGGCCTCCAAGAGTCCTGAGAAGTGCTTCAGGGTCTGTGAGGGCCGAGGGGTGAGCTTTAGATCACTTATAACCGTCTTTTATAAAACTGTTTTATATCCTGAGGGGTTTTTTAGGCTGACTTTTAGAAGAAACTTCTAGTACTTGTAAAGGTTGGAACTCATTTGGCCTGCACAAAAGGGGAGGGACTTTGGGGTCACACAGGTTGTGGTCACATGGCCCCGTTCTCACCGGACAGATTACTTACCCTCTTCAGCCCTTAACCTTTCTTTTTAAACATTTGAAGCTTTCATTCATTTATCTTCCATTTGCTTGTACAGTAGCAAAATATTAATGCGCAATCTCCAGGTGTTTTCATTAGGACACATCAAGAACAAATGATACTTTATTTGAGAATAATTTGGTTTTCTATGTAGCTTTTATAAGCCCTCTTTAGCCTGTCAGGAAAATTACTCTTCTTGCATACGCTGAAAGTTTATTAAGTCTTATTTTTGAACTCTGGTAAATTTGCGTGTTGTTTTGTTTTAACATCTCTGCTCAGGAATGACCAACAGACCAGATCTGATAGACGAGGCTCTCCTTCGACCTGGCAGACTGGAAGTTAAAATGGAGATAGGTGAGCAGACCTGTCCCGGATGCAGGCAGGTGTGGGGCAAGAGGAGCGGACTTAGAGTTCATTAGCAGCATCACAGCCATATAACCTAGTGCTTGTTGGAAAAGTTGTTTATGATGAGAGGAAGATGTTTACGCACCAGAGTACCCGTAAGAAAAGCGTGAGGATTATCGTGATCTCTTTTATTTTTCAATGTTGCCAGGCTTACCCGATGAGAAAGGTCGACTCCAGATCCTTCACATCCACACTGCAAGGATGAGAGGGCATCAGCTGCTCTCTGCTGACGTCGACATTAAAGAGCTGGCTGTGGAGACCAAGAATTTCAGCGGTGCTGAGCTGGAGGGTCTGGTGCGAGCAGCGCAGTCCACTGCTATGAACAGACACATAAAGGTCAGTAAATCAGCTTCTGGGTAAGGAGTCTGCGCCCTGTAGATACCACGCCAGCCTTCTTTCATTTTCCTTTCAAGTACGCCAAGAGCTAGGTAATGCTTACTTTTGATGGAGAAGAGACATGGTAAAAGGAATAGAAATTAATTGCCAACTGCTGGACCTCCGGAGTAGCAGGAAGAAAGATGATGGTCACATCTGCTGCCTGGTTACTGCTGACCCACGTCGCAGGACGTCGGGTTTTCTGAGTGCTAGAATTGGCGACTGCTTCATCCAGCCATCTACTGAATACCTCCCTATTTTCAAGATATTACACTGAAGACAAGATGATAAAGCATAACCTCTTCCCTCAAGGAATTCAGTCAGAGAAATGAACATGCTTACAAATTAGTACAATAATGCTGCTGATACTGTGGGAGAAACACCTACCTGGAATTTTTTATTTTAATGGGTAAAGTGCCCTTGATCCTTTCCCCCCCTCCTCCTCTGCAGGTCATAGTTATCACCTGTAGAGAGATCACTTCCAGATTTGTATCTCATCTCTTGAACCTATCTTTTTCTGACTTCCAGATTTATACTAAATGCCTCTGCTTGGCTATTTTACCAGGTCTCGAATTTAATATTCCTCAGCCAAATTCACTGTCATTTTTTACAAAACACTTTCCTTCTTGTTCCTGTTTCCCTGTGTATTCCAGTTTCCCAGGCTTACAACATCCATGTGGTTGAAATAGCTTTCATTAAACTTCAAGCAGTGCATGTTGAATTATGGATCAACACCTTTTATACAAGACCGCTTTTAATATTTTACACTATCTGTGGAATGACGAATGCAAAAGATTACGTGGTCCTCAGGGAAGAGAGGGAAATATGGGACAATGACCTTACCCCTCCAAAAAAGAAATAGCATACTAATACTTCTTTCCTTTTCTGCATCTTTATTGTCAGAAGGTCTTTAAGCACTATTCTCCCAGCCTGATTCTCCTCTGCTGAACAAAGGGGGGACAGTTTGGTATTCCTATCGCTGAAGGTGCTCGTAGCTTTCCTAGTAGTGACTGATGAGTAGTATTTGATTTGAAACTTATAAAGTTGATACAGATTTTTAGAACATCTACAACGTTTCAACTGTTTGTTCTGATGCTGTCCTCATATTACAAAGGGTCATTATTGGTGTTATTTTGCTTCCTTTTCAAGATTCAGGCTTAAACAAAGTCAGGTGAGCTAAAGGAAACAAGTATGCCCTGTTAAACGTTTCTTGGGTTTTTTGAAACAAATGGAAATCCAGTCACAAACACCTGGTGTTCATGTGGTTTGTGTTTGAGCCCATGTTCATGGTCAGCTAAAATTCAGGTGACATTTGGTTAATTTTATCTTGAAAGGAATTTCTGCTTTAGGTAGTGGAGATTCAAAACCCAAATTTCTTCTGCTGTAATTTGTTGTAAGAAAATAAATTAAGGAAACACACTTTTTACAACTAAATCAAAACTCTCATTTATATTTGCAGAATTTCAATACACTTTTTTCTTATTTTCTGTAGAATTTTGATTGATTAAAGTCATTCTACCCTTAATTTCAGAGGAATGATAAGAACTTTGAAAGGTCAGATTTAAAAGGTTATGAAATTTAAGGGTGACCACTTGATATTTGCTAGTGTTGAAATACAAGTTTATTACTTTCTGCAGGTCTAAGCTGAAAGACGGTGCCTCTTCTGTATTGATTAGCTGTTATAAATAAAATACAGAAAAAAGTCATGCAAATTCAGACAGGTGAGGAAAGGTTCCCTGAGGGAGTAAAAATTCAGAATTATAGAATTTTTAAATATAAGATCTCACCAATTTTGTTAAAATAATAAAAGTTAGCTAAGAGAAAGCCTTCAAACTATGTGAATGAATAGGTAGGACTAATTTACGACTGGAATATTGTTTATAACTAGGTAACTTCTAAAATTTCTGGAGTGCCCCAACGTGTTCTAAAATAAGCTCCCCTTCCCATCTTAATTCACTTTTTATTCATTGGGTGAGTGAGTCCCTTTTTAAATATAGTAAAAAGACAAGCTTCATACCGATTTCAGTCCTGAAATTGATCATGATTTTTGCAAATGCTGAAAGATACACAAGATTTTCCTTTCGTTTTGTGATGTTTCCACCATGTGAATTCAGTTCAATGTAAGAGGAAGTCAAATAACGAAACGTACTAAAAGCTTATGTGGGGAGAAAACATTTAAAATGAGGCTGATGACTTCATGCAGATTTTAATAGGATGCTAACTCACTTCTTCATGTTCACCTGAGAGCTTACACCTTGTAGAAGCCTTTCAATGTATCAGAAGGTTTTGATCAGAGTTTAAAACCTTTGTATAAGATTACCTAGAAAGGAGAGCCTATATCTACCCATAATTAAATTATCCTTATCCTTATCCTTAATTTAAGAAAACTTTGCTGACTTATATAAGGATAAAATGAGATAATCAGTATGCTGAAATGAGACATGTTAATAAACATACTTCATAACTATAAAGTACCATGGCAATTTATATATCATGAAGTATCATAATTTATGGAGATGCTTGTTTCCTCTAACCCCATTTCCTTTTTTTTTAAACTTAAAATTGTCAAATAGATGAGATTAATATTTACTGAGTGCCTAATATGTGCCAATGAAAACCTTAGTAATCAAACCTTACTAAATGCTAATTATTATTTCAGTAAAATATGTATCTATTTCAAATGTTACTTGTTAACCTTCTTTTTAAAAATATAGAGGTCGTGCTCAAATGCTTTGTAGAAGGCTCAAGGATGCCAGAGTATATAGGAAAATGTGGGAAAGGCCTCCTCTAACGCCTTCCTTTCCTGCTCCGGAGTTAGCCAGCATTTGGGATACAGCTTTGTAGTGTTTATATTTACATTCGTAAACATATATGCTTTTTTTAAAGGAAGAAAAAAAGGCAAACATTAATGGAAGTGTTCGGCAATTTAAATTTTCACCTGATAATATGTCTAGTATAACTTTCTATCTCAGTATATGTAAATCTTTTTTGTTTTGGACAAATGCATAGTATTCTAGACTAGGACAACATAATTTAAAATCTAAGATCCCTGAGGCCTCCCTGGTGGTGCAACGGTTAAGTCACAACACTGTGAAGCTATCCAGAGCCGCTGCAGCACAAGTTCGATCCCTGGCCAGGGAGCTTCCCACATGGCACAGCAGACTTCTCCTGTCTCACCCACTGCTCCCCTCAGCGGTGTATGTCAGTCGATCTGCCTGTTCTACTCCCCACTCTGTCTCTGGTGAATCCTCTCACGCCCCCTACACCTCTGGCCTACACCAGAGGTGTATTTTATTTATAAATAAATAAAAATGTAAGATCCCCAAGGGCAGGAACCTGTCTGTTGTATTTACCACTGTCTCCAGTGCCTGGAATAGCGAACAGTCCTGGCAAAAGGATGCTTGCCCCTCCTCCCCGAGCCCTCAGGCAGTCACTTCTAGGGCAGGCAGCCAGAGGCGTGTTTGAAGCTGTAGTTTCTAGGGTTGTCAGTGAGAGCCATCACAATGGTTTTATTCTGGTTTCTTCTGGTCTCTCAGAAAGACTGTAGGACTTTCTCCACCTCTTTGGTGCTCTGAAGGTTCACAATTGTGTGTCTGAACACACGGGGGTCTCTGTCCATGTGTTCCCCTTAGAGCCCCTTGAACTTTTTAAACTGCAAAGACACACTTTTCTAAGCCATAGAAAATTCTTTTTCCTTCTGTCTTCTGTTGTTTTTTCTCTCTTCTCATTCTTTCTGTCCTCGCTTCTGAGAATCCTACTAGATTTGTGTTAAAACTACTGGTTATATCTTCCATGCTTTTTATCCTTTCTCATTTAGTTTCTGTCATTTTGTGGGATTTGGGACAAAAAGGGAAATAAATAAATATACTCTATTTGCCATCTTGATTCAGTTTCCTGACATTGTTATTTTTTATCCCATAAGGCTGACTTTGTCTTTTAGTGTCTGTCATTTTATTTGTTTCAACAGTCTGTTCCTAAGGGAACATGACTCATATTTTACAATAATCAGTGGAAGGTAGATACTGCTATCCATCCTATCATTTTGTGGTCAGGGTTTTTGTTGCACGTACCTTTTTAAAAAAACGTAATCTCAATTTAAAAATTAGACTCACTCGCCTGGTGCTATTGTCACGCTGAAAAGCTGGGTCGGTATCTCAGCCACACATCTGATCCAGGCAGCTCCAGTGCTGATAAAGGCCTCGCCTCTATGCATCTCCGGATGTCTGCTGTGTTAGCTCCAGGTGCAGTAAGCAGAAGATTTGGAGCTGGCACATAGTCTAAGCATCGTGCAAGTCAAAATTTAAGGGCCCTGGTCTCCTAGCATAATGCTTCATAAGCCTGCTTGAGCGTCAGAATGACTTCTGGCACTTTATTAATGTAAATGCCTACGGGCCTCCCTGGTGGTGCAGGGGTTAAAGTCAGCACTATCAAGCTATCAGCAGCCACTGCAGCATGAGTTCAATCCCTGGCAAGGGGGCTGACCCACATGGCACAGCAGACCTCTCCTGCCTCTCCCACTGCTCCCCTCAGCAGTGTATTTCAGTCAGTTCACCTGTTCTGCTCCCCACTCTGTCTCTGGTGAATCCTCTCACCCCCTGTACCTCTGGCCTAGACCTCAGCTATTATATGCATAAATAAATAAAATTAATCTTTTTAAAAAAAAGATTATATATATATATATATATATGCCTAGACCTTCTGCCGGGCCTGTTAAATCCAAATTCTGAAGGAGGTAGAGCTGGGCATCTGTATGTCTTTACAGGTGCTAGGGAATTTTCTGATACATAGCTGAGGATGACAACCAGTTTTCAGAGTCCCCTCCTTGTAGGTATATTCTCTTCCTCAGGCCTCATTTTGGAACACTTCATCTCAAGAGTTCTTTGACACAGATGTGTCATGATTCACTTGACTGGTGCCCCCCTGATAGACACTGATGCTGCCGCTCTCCTGGGATCCCCAATCACCTGGCTATGGCGGTGAATGTGACTGAGTACACACTTGTGAACATACTTATGGGATAAAGCCCTAGGAATGGGATTGTTCAGGCAAAGAGAAACATGTTCGTGAATTTGAGAGAGATGAAAATATGTTTCTCAAATCCTCAGGTGTTATATTCTTAGGCTGAAAATATTCTTAAATCTTGGAATTCCTCATATCTTGTTTTCATTTCTAATTAGGCTAGCACTAAAGTGGAAGTGGATATGGAGAAAGCAGAGAGCCTGCAGGTGACAAGAGGAGACTTCCTTGCTTCTTTGGAAAATGATATCAAGCCAGTGAGTATGACAATATATTGAGTGACATGTGGCCCCCCAAACAGTAATAATTTGAGAGAAAAATAAGTGCCATTTAACCCAGGATGATGGACAGTTATATGTATTTTTCTATAATCAGAAGACCTCGGTGTTGGAAATACTAATATAAGAAACGTCTATATAATAACTCTAATAACTGGGTAATAAACTAATACTTACATAGTTCTCATGATATGGGATTTCCCCATCTTATAAAACAGATCATTCGATTTTGAGACTTTCTGATTATTCTTATATGGAACTAGAATTTGTTTTCTCATTCGGTTTTATCCAATCCGAAGCTACAGAAACTTAAATCCAGTCCATTCTCCAAATTTCTGCTATTATGATATTTAAAATGAACTCTCATATCCTCTTCTTTCCCTTTTTCCAACCTCTTCCAAGGCATTCCTTTTCCTAGATGAATGCTACTGATTCTAATTGCTATGGTTTCTAGATATACTTAACTATCCTGGGTGCCTTTTGAAAAGAAAGGTGTCAACTTTCTTAAAAGTTTACTCAAAACTCAACGGTCAAAGTTAGAATTTTAGAATACAAAATCAGGTCATTAAGCCATTTTCCTTTAAGACAAACACTAGTGTTTACTTTACCATAGTTTGGAGCCCTATATGAGCACAAAAACAAAGAGGTGTGTATTTTTGTTCTTCTTTACTAAGTGGACCTCAGGTGCACAGAATTAGATTAACCTTAATCCTTAATTTATGACACACAGTTGTTATTCTTCGAGGTGGTATGTAAAATAAAATACAGTGTATGTAATTTTCTTGGACTTGGTATTTTATTACCAAGAGTCACCCACATGGTTTGCTACAGATACACATACATCACTCATTTTCAAGTACTGAGTAGCACACCCTTGTGTGACTACCACTGTTTATTTTCCTGTTAATGGATATTTGGAATGTTCCCAATTTTTTATTATTACAAATAAATGCTGCTATATGCATTCTTGAATGAACTTCTCAATATGTATTTAGGAGTAAAATCGCTGAGTTCTTGATTCTATGAATGTATAACTTCAACAGAATTTCACACTGTTTTTTCAGTGGTTGAACCAATGAACACAATCCCCAGTAATGTAAGAGATTCTATTATTTAAGGCTTCATCTGTAAAACATGGTGTTGTCAGACAATTTTTGGCATTCAGTGAGATGTAAAATGGGATCTCATTTTGGTCTTGATTTGCATTTCTCTGGTTATGTGTAAAGCTAAGCATTTCTCCATCTATATTTATAGGCCATATGAAGTCTATGAAATGTTGTTTATGTCTTTCCCCATTTTTTTCTGTTGCATTATTATCCTTTATTTAATGTGTATAATTTCTTTATATATTTTTGACAGTAATTATTTGTTGCAAGTATCTCCTGTAAGAACAACAGTCAATTCATTTTACCCTGCCTAATTTTTTACTATTATGACTTTTGAATATATAAAATAATATCTTTCAAAGGTTACTGAGCCATGAAGATGGTGTAATCTGCTATTGTCATTTGTAATAGTCAGCAAAAGTATTAGGACCCAACCTAACTGATCTGTTCCAAGATTTTTGTAATGACAAATGATTTGGCTGTAAGGAAGGGGAAACTAAGATAATTTAGTTAAGTAAGTAATAAATTACTTTCATTTATTCCAGAGCTCTGGGGGATAAAACGAAAAAAGAAAGGATCATTCATAGCCTGGGAGGGTTACTTTTTCTGGGTCAGGCTGATTTATTTATTTATTTAAAATAACTTTTATTGTAGTCACATTGGTTTACAACACAAATCATGTTTTAGGACTACAGGTTCACACTTCTTCAACTGTGTGTCACCACACCTACCTCCAAAGTACTAATAACGCTCATCACAGTCCACAAACCCCTTCTGCCCTTCGACTCCTCCCTCAACTAACCTCAGTTCTAGCAGAATCCAGGGGTTTGCTTTTGTTTCTGTTTTGTCTGACCTGTTCTTTTGCTTTGTTTCTTGTTATCTAACATGAGTGAAATCATGGTATTTGTCTTTCTCTTTCTGATTTATTTCATTTAGTATGATCCCCTCCAGTTCCATTCATGTTGCTACAAATGGCAAAATTTCATCTTTTTTTACAGCTGAGAGGATTCCATTGTGTATATAGACTATATTCTATCATCCACTGATGGGCACTTGGGCTGTTTCCCCTTCCTGGCTAAATAGTGCTACAGTGAACATAGGAGTGCTTTCTGATCAGGGTTTTCACATTCTTCAGATAGGTACCTAGAAGTGGAATTGCTGAGTCATATGGTAGATCTCGTTTTACTTCTTTAAGGTCCTGGTTCAGGGATCTTAAAGCTGGTACTGTGAGACTTTGTGTGTATACTTGTAATAATTACGGGTGACAACAGTCAACTGAATTTCCTAGAACAGCCATTCACCAATATTTATTAGGCTCTTCCTTCACACAGAGCCAGTGAGTTTCCCGTATCCAAGCCAGGGACTGAGGACTTTCCTCCGCACTCAGAAGTCAAAGCACTAGTGTACACGAGAACCAGAGTGGTCTGAAAAGTGAGTTGGTAGCCACATAATAGGGACATGAAGCCACTGAATACTATTTCAGAGACAGGACTAGAAAGAATGGTTTTCTGTGAGATGTAATTTCTAATGAAATATTAAAATTACTCCATACAGGAGCCTCCCTGGTGGCATAATGGGTTAAGGCAGTGCTGTGGAGCTATCCACAGCTGCAGCACCAGTTCCATGCCTGGCGGGGGAGTTTCCCACATGGTGCAGCAGACCTGCCTGCCTCACTGCTGCTCCTCTCAGCAGTGTATTTCGGTCGATCTGCCTGTTCTTCTCCCCACTCTGTCTCTGGTGAACCCTCTCACTGCCCCACACCTCTGGCCTGAACCCTAGTTTGTATGTATAAATAAATAAATCTTTAAAAAAAATTACTGCATACACTGGGTAACAAAAAATTGACTTTTTGAGGGATGTTATAATTTTTAAAAAGTTGAAATTCTCCTTGAGAAACTATACCTTAACTGTTACATTATGTTGGTTTATGTTGTCCTACTCATTTTTTCTCCTATAAACTCTGGGAAATGAAATTCAGTTAAGTACTAAAGTTATGACTACTTTTGGCAGCTGGTGGGATGAGAGTTGGAGTTTGAGATTAGAAGTTGAAAATGAAACGGGATATGCCGTCTGCTCCGATAGGTAGTGAACACAAACTTAATTTTAATAGCTGCACTAATTTCCTTTTCCTAACCCTTCAATCTCTAATTATAGCTACTCATTTCTACTTCCTTCTGAGTCTTTCATTTACACACGTGTACTTACCTTGATACCATTTACCAGACTATTGTGGAAAAGATCTCCTCATTACCATTCATATTCCAATTTTAATCCATGACACAGTGAGTATTAGGATAGTATCTTTGTCTGCTGTGCCAACTATTTCTGATTTCTAATTCATAATCTCTTTTCCTCTTTGTTCTTAACGGAAGGCCACAGTCTGCTTACTCCTTATAGAACCAAGCACGTTGGAACATACACTTTCTCAGGGATTACGAGGGTTTGGGTTCTCATAAGATCTGAGCTCAGAATCTATTGTTTTATTCCACTCAGTCACACAAAGCAACTTTTACCCCTAATGGGCAAAAAGATAAATGAGGAATTATAAAACAGTTTTGTTGCTTTTTGGGCTTTTGACATTAACAGGGAATATTGCTTAACACACTTTGTGTGTAGGAATAATTATACTCATTTCTTATACCTTTAAGTGCTCTTGTTGCTAATACTAAGGCTCAAAATGCTTTCAATTATCCTTTCCTCCATAGGCCTTTGGCACAAACCAAGAGGATTATGCAAGTTACATTATGAATGGTATCATCAAATGGGGTGATCCAGTTACCCGAGTTCTGGAAGATGGGGAGCTGCTGGTTCAGCAGACTAAAAACAGTGACCGCACACCATTGGTTAGCGTCCTTTTGGAAGGTGAGAAAGAATGAGATTTTTTTTTTAAGATTTATTTATTTATGCATACAAGCTGGGGTCTAGGCAGAGGTGTGGGCAGTGAGAGAATGGGAGTGGGGAGCAGAACAGGTGGATCTACTGAAGTACACTGCTGAGGGGAGCAGCGGCCGAGGCAGGAGAGGTCTGCTGCGCCATGTGGGAATCTCCCTGGCCGGGTATCGAACTTGTTCTTCAATGGCTCTGGATAGATTCACACTGCTGCGCTTAACCCGTTGCAGCACCAGGGAGGCCCGAATAGAAGATCTTTTTTTTAAAAAAAAAAAAGTAGCATCACTTTTACAAAGCCATTTATCACATTTTAGAACAGTGAAATATTTTCAGTTCTAAACCTGTTCATGATTTGAAAACAGTAACCCAGTCTATGTACCAGTATTGTGCACAAATTATGTTTTTATTGGGGGGTGGGTAGAATGTTACTCAGGATTGATATCTAGTTTTCTTGTAGGATTATAAATAAATTTGTTACTTAATGGACTGTCTGATAGCAGTTCAATAAAATAACTATTCACTGAGTACTGACTAGGTTTTTGGCACTGAATTAGTTGCTGGAGGTACAAAGGCAGTCATAAGTCTTAGCCTGGTCATTAAAAAAGTCAACATAAAGAATTTCCTGCTACACGGGCCTCCCTGGTGGCGCAGGGGTTGAGCGCTGCGCTGTGGAGCTGTTGGCAGCGCGCGATCCGAGTTCGACACCTGGCCGGGGGGAATCCCACATGGTACGGCAGACCTCTCCTGCCTCACCCGCTGCTCCCCTCAGCAGTGTATTTCTGATCTGCCTGTCCTGCTCCCCACTCTGTCTCTGGTGAACCTTCTCACCGCCACATGCCTCTGGCCTGTGCCACAGCTTGTATGTATATCTTCAAAAAAAAAAAGAAGAAGAAGAATTTCCTGCTATAATGTGCATGTGTTGGGGGTATATAAATGCAAGTCACTTTGCTGGGGGTGATCAGGAAAGCTAGAGGTGATGTTTAATCTAAACCTTGAAGGATCAGAAGGATTTTACCAAGTCAACATAAAGGAAGAACATTCTATTCCGAAATTATTTATTTACAGTTATGATTCCTAGAAAAGAAAAATTCAGTAAATCCATAGGACATGAGAATCTAACCACTTCCAAAGACTTGGGTGCTGGCTTCCCTGCAAGAAACATATTAAGCCATGACTTGAAGGATGAGGACAAGTTGGCTGGGCAAAGTAATTGGGGAAGATGTTCTAAGCAGGATGTGAAAAAGCCCTGGGTAGAGGAGATTGAAACAGAAAGGGAGATTGACTAGACATGAGACTAAAGAAGTAGACAGAAACCAACTCATGCAGTCTTATAGGTCCTGTTAAAGAATTAGACTGTATCTGAGGGGCAGTGGGAAACCATTTGTAGGGATTTCAGCAATAAAGTGACATGGTCAAATGTGTATTTTAAAACATCATCATGACTGCTTCGTGATGAAGAATGAACTGGAAGGGCAAAAAAAGATGCCTGTCATAAGCAGTTGCATTAGTCTTAATGAGAGCTGATTTTGATTTAAGATTGTAACACAGTGGTAGTAGAGATGGAGGTAAGTAAACCATTCTGGGAAAAGTTAGAAACTAGAATAAGAGACTGTAATTATTATCAGTTATTAATCGTAATAAGTATAATTATTATTAGTCATAATTGAGTTAACATTTTAACTCTTTTCAACTATTTGCTGGTCACTCTACTGATACTATTCTCATATGATCACATTTAAACCTCACTTTAATCCTATGAGGGTAGATGCTGCTGTTCTCCCTATTGCATAGCTAGGGAGCTAAAGCTTAGAAATACTAATCACTACATTGAATATGGGGAAAGGTATCAAACATCACCCCCAGATTTCTTGTATACTCAGCCTGCTAAATAATGCTGTTTACTAAGCTCGGGAGCTCTAATGGAGAAGCAGATTAAGAAGAAAGACCATGGGTTCAGTTTTGGACGTGCTGAGTTCAAAGTTCTATAGAATTGAAGGGGAAGTGCTGGCTGGCCTCATGGGTGTGTCTGGTGCTGGGAAGAGGCCCTCCTGCAGGACAGGTGAGCTGCAGTATGCAGACTGTTGCTGAGTCCATGGTGCAGGGGGTCACTCACAGAAAGGGTGTGGGTTAAGGAGGAAGGGGGCCTAGAACTGATCTCCCACGCGCATTGATCGACACTTAGAGACTAAATGGAGGAGGGGGGTTGGACAAAGAGACTGAGCAGAAGTAGCCAGAGCAGTGAGGGGGGTAAAAGAGAAAATGCTTTCCTAGAAACCAAGAAAAGGGAAGTATTTAAAGAAACAGAAGGAGAGTTATCAGTTGTATTGGTAAACAAAATGAGGTATTTGTTGGATTTGGTGACATGGAGGTCGTTGCTGAACCCGACAGGAAGCTGTTCCATGTACAGGAGGGGGAGCCCTAACAGCCAGCTATAGGGTTTGCCTGAGGATGGATGGAAGGAAGGTAAGGAGTGAAGGCAACCTGTGCAGAGAGTTATTTCAGAAAGTTCTATTTGGAAGGGAGAAAAAATAGTGTCGAGGGGTGTGTTGAGGTTTTTTGTTTTATTAAGATGTCAGGTAGATTAGAGAGTGTTTATATGTTATTGAAAAGAGTGCAGGGAGGAGGAAGAGAGTGAACTTATACTGAGGAGAGGGTATAACCAATAACATCAGGTTCCTGAGAAGATGGGAAGAAAAAATTGATTCATGGGTGGAAGAGAGATGCATCTTCATTACACAGAAGGGAAGAAGAAAGGGTTGTCAAAACACAGGTAAGTCTGTTCCTAGATTTTGTTGCCTTCAAACTCCTAGCTTTTTGGTTCACGTTTGCTTCTAACAAGGCGGTTTCCCATGCTGCCGATATCATCTATGAAGATCATATTAATATTTTTGTTAGACAATTTGATAGAACTAATAACATAAGTACTGATATGCATTTGAATGTGTTCTTTTTTAAGACACAAAACCCTTTATACATTGAGCTAGAAGTTTGAAAGATTATGACTGCGTGAGAAAGAATGTATTTCATCATACTTTTGTAAAATGCTAATCAGTTCATTAAGTTTAGTTGCTAATAAATAAGAGCAAACATGTCTGCCGTGAAACTGTGTCAGAAAATGGTAATGAGCAACTAGTTGAGACCTCAGTACATTGTGAATAAAAGTTGAAACTTGTTTCATTCCCCTGTGCTTAGGTTGGCTTTCTTCCCCTGACTTGCTCATCTCTTTACTCAGGCCCTCCTCACAGTGGGAAGACTGCATTAGCTGCAAAGATCGCAGAGGAGTCCAACTTCCCCTTCATCAAGATCTGTTCTCCTGATAAGATGATCGGCTTTTCTGAGACAGCCAAGTGTCAAGCCATGAAGAAGGTATCAGCCTTCTTACTTTCATTTTAATCACCTGTGGCTTAGGTGTGTGTGTTTGTGTGTGTGCCCGCGTATGTATGTGTGGGCTTGTATGGAAAAGCCATACCAACTATGTTCTTCTCAAGTGGCTAAAAGTAAGAGAAAACATATCTGTTAAAATTATCAGTAGAATTTGAAGGGAAATAGTGATTGCTTTAAGTATATTTAACTCATAATGCATTATTATTAAGGTACCTTTATCTTCTAAATTTTGCTTTGTTTAGTATATATCATGATTCATTCATTTTATTGAAGTTTATATTGGTGAGTGAAAGAATCACAGTTAAGAGTGGGTAGATTTAGCAAATTCATTTAAAAGGCCAACTGTTTAGGGTCAATTGAGGTGACTGTATAGTTTGGGAAAGGACAGTGTGTAAGGAACATGGGTTGCCCAGGCTCTTTTTTGCCTCCTGTCGCCAGCCTCTACAGCCACCACCTGTGGCCTTGCTTTCCTCCCATGTTGCATTCCCCACACGTGATATCATGTGATTGCAAAAGGCACTTAGCATGAGCATGAGGCACGCACACCTATGATTATGGACACCTGGGCCAAGAAGCCAGCAAGCACGGAGTGTGCATTTATAAATATGGACACCTGGGCTGAAAAGGGAGGCCTAAATGGCAGATTCGTGGGGACTAGAGGACTCAGTTGCTGCCTGCTGGTCTGCCTGTGTGTCTGCTCCCCTGATTCAGCATTAAAGGCATGTTCGAGATACCAAAGACTCCAAAATTCTCTCCCATTTGCCCGAATCAATAATGAACCTGCCCAGCCTGGCATGGCTGCACAACACAGAGGCTTTCATCAGGAAGATACCATCGAAACGCCCACAAAGGGTGGTGGGCGTCTGCTCGATGCACTCCTCGCCCTTTTTCCATTCTCCAAGCACCTCTTGTCAGTGTCTTATTAATAGGACAGCTTTGAACCCTGAGTAAAAGTCAGAACAACATAAAATAGAGTCCTTGAGCTGAGTAGGCTGTGAGAGCACCAAGTCTGTCTCTCTCACACCTAAGGCATCTGCGATAGCAGGTAGCTCTCCAGAAACAGCATCAACAACAAAACTCCACGCTGAAGACTCTTAGCAGCTGTTTCTTCCTGCTCAGCAGCCAGCATTTCCTTGGCTGTTCTAATTTTACATACTCCTAGGCTGTGGAGAAGGGATGTTTCTTCTCTAGTTGAAGTGTTTCTGCTACTCAGGTCCTTTTTTCATGTTTGATCTTTTATTGATAGTGAACTGACTATAACTCAAAGAGATGTGGGAGAATCAGCATTAGGGAAAAGCCGCTTGAGAATTAGGGTGCCACCCAGTACGACAGCTCACATGTTCTTTTGCCTTGCTCCCAGACTCTTGCTTTATTAAGACAGAATAGAATGACTAGAGTTTTTTTTTCTTTGGGGAAGAGACTGAAAAGGAAAAGTATATTTAAAAAACAGACTCCAAAAAATTTTAAGTTTGAGAAATGAGTCTCTTACTGGTGCCAGTGGCAGAAAACTGTGCAGCATGCTTGACATGGATGGGGGAGACAAAGTCCATAGCTGGATCCCCATTATATACCCTGAAAAGTCAAGATAAATATTCTAAGACTAGTGAACAGTACAGTCACGATGGCTACAGGTGACCCAAAGAGCGAGGTGTCCGCCTGGGCCTTCTTGGTGCAGACCTGCCAGGCAGAGCATAAGAAGAAAAGCACAGAAGTCCCTGTCAGTTTTGCAGTTTTCCAAGAAGTTCCCAGAGAGGTGGAAGACAGTGTCTGGAAGGAGAAATCTGATGAAAGGCAAAGGTGGATGAACTACACTGCGATCGGGAGAGGAAGGACTGTGGGCCAGCTAAGGGGGACAATGAACAGAAGCCCATGTGCCCCCCAAAAGGCCACCATCTGGATTCTTCCTGTTCTATTCAGAATTCTATACCAAGATCAAATCCATGAACCCCACATCTCGGTTGGAGATATGGAGAAGTGCGTGAGATGTGAAATCACTTAAGTGACAGTGAAAAGCAGCCTGACAACAGCGGCAAGGCGGAAAGAGACAGAGGGATGTTGCCGACTCTGAGGTAAAAGGAAGGTTTGATGGCACCAAAGGTCCCTCTAAAGTTGCCAGGAAAAAGGTGGAAGAGGAAGACAAAGACGAGGGGAAAGAAGGGGAGGGGGGAAGGGAAAGGAGGGGGAAAAAACTGTCCAAAAAAAAAAAAGATAAATATTCTGTATAAGGATCTCTGAAATTGAGTGTGAGAGAGGCAAATGATATCAGACACAAGAACTTAAAATATCACATCAGTGTGTCTATCCTTCCTTGGGAAATCTGGATAGAATAACTAGCACCAGTTACTTCCTTAATGTCGGGTAGGATTTCTTTTGTTTTTTGTTTTTCTCCCTCCAAAGGGAATCCTTAAACCATTTCCTCTGGTGAAAATTTAAATAATGACCCTAGGAATCTGTGATCCTTCGCCTTAACCATTTAATTGAGCAGCTGATCCTCATTGCACTTCCCTAGCTCCTGTCTGTTCCTTGTTGTTCAGAAGCAGTTGTCTTCCATGCACATGGTAACTGCATTGCTCTTCCCCAGCTGCCAGCTCCTACCTCAGATGTACTCTGAGATGTGGGTGGATGGTCCTAGCTTTTCTATAAAATTTTTAAAAAGTATTTTATGCTCCTGCAGATCAAAGCTGCTTTATAAGTGCAAGATATTATCATTTTTATTATTTTAATCTCTTGCAAATTGACTTGAGGGGGGAAGGTAACATGTGCTGGTTTTAGAGGCTTAAATGGTTAAATTAATGGTTTAATAACTTATGATTTAATCTTTAAATTGTTGAAGCCTTTCAAGGTAGAGTTTTAGATGAGTGGAGGCTAAGGAATATAAAAATAAGTGTCTATACAAGCTTATTCAAAATCGTTTCGATTCATGATTCACTGTCTGGATCAACCGTGCTCCCTTCAAGTCACAAAAATTATTTTTGTTTCAGCAGTAAAAAAACTCCTCCAAGGACTTTCTGATTTTTCTTTGGGAAAAGCTGTTACTCCCTGTAACTAAAGGACAGAACAAAGAATGAAGCATAGGTATTTTAGAAATATTCTCAAAATATTGCAAAATCTTTCCCTGCACATAGTTTTCACATTGTTGTCTAATGATAGGCTGACAAAGCCTGAGGGCTCAGACCCGTCTGAAGGTGCTAAGTCTTCCAGGTTGCTTTTGAAAGTGAAATGTGAATTCTCCAGTAGTCCTGGCCTACCTCCCACCGCTCCCTTCCTGTCATTGTTCCCGAGGATGGGAAGATGTTTCTTTTTGTTTTTGCCTTTAGAGCACAAGCAATTTATAATTTTTTCTCACCCCCGAGAGGGCATTTATTTCCTTAGAAGTGCTTCTCGCTCACCAAATGCACCATTTCCTAACTACAAAAATGATTTAGAAAGTACAGAAAAGAACATGGAAGAAAATAAAAACAAAGCCATATTTGCCCTTCAATTTTCTTATCTCCTCACACACACATTATGTTTTGGAGATCACATCAGACACTGTTTTAAACATACTTTTTTTTTGCTTAAAATATCATGAATTTTTTTCATTGTCATTACAGTTTATCTCCATAGCTTATTAATAGCTATATGATATCCACTTAAGCAATCCCTTTTTGTTGAGCTTTGAGGTTTTTTCACAATTATAACTAATATTCTGTAGAACTACCAAACTATGGAAATCACTGACCTCGTTTTCTTACTAGATTTTTTTTAAGGTAGCATCCTAGAGTCCTGACTGAGTACTTGGGCTTAGGATTCAAATAGAACAGAATTTGAATTTGAGCTCCACCACACTTACCAGTCCCTATAGTCACTTAACCTCTAAGCCTGTTTTCTCACCTATAAAATGAAAATAATATTAATAATCACCTCATAGGCTTATTATGAGAAGTAAACAAGATGGTAATTTATGTATCATGCAGTGCCTTGGGATATAATAAATATATAATACTTATTTATATATAAACATAATAAAATGCAGTGGTGATTTTTACTTATCATTCCTGTTAGGCATATGTTTCTGGTTATTCCTTAGGATAAATTCTCAGAATTGGGCTTGCTACAGTAAAAATATGAATATTCTATCAACCCTCTTACTTAAAAACACTACTGATTCATAAAGCCTACATCTTCAGAAAGCTATGCCCCTACAGCCCCATCCTATGAGAATGCCAGTTTCCTTAAACTTCCATCCACAACTGCTGTTCTTAAATTATTTTTTTTTTGGCCAACTTAATAGGTAAAAGATTGACATACAGATATCTCCTCAGCTACATTTTAATACTAAATGTTCAACTTTAATATTTTTCAAAATGTTTTGCAATGTCAGTAAGTTTGTGATGCTCAGATATATTATAACACATTAATTTTATTAAAGGGGTGGTCTGAATAATTAATTCATAGAATATTTTTATGTACTATTTTATTGCTTAAACCAAGGAGAGTTTTTGTTAGCAGAAAGGACCATTATGATTGCTTTAATGAGTACCTGAGATTTCACTGTAATTAAGTTACTGCTTCTTGTTCACCTATGGATGATGCTAAAATAAATGAAAGTGGTTTATTCTGAACTAATTCAAAATTCACCTTGTATTTCTCTAATTTGCTTGATAAATCTTCTCTCCATGGATAAGCTCCCCAGCACTGCAAAAGTCTGTAGGAGGTGTTTTCCTCACATTCTGGGGGAGTGGGGACACTATATGTTCTATTAAGATATTTAATGTATTCACAGATCTCCCCCATTTTTGTTTGTTCCCCCAATTTCATCCTATTTTTAAATTTAATTCCTTCATCCATTTTTTGCATGTATACTTTTTTAGTAGTTCTGTTAGTGTTATTAAATGAACAAAAAGAACAAAGTAGGAGAATTTGATTTTCACTAATTACCTAATCTTGATGCTTGCCAAGTACACAATACAGAGAACAATCTGATGTGACTACATTGTTCGAATGAAATTAAGATAAAATATCCGTGATTTATAAAACGATCCCCATTAATCAGATTATAATAGTCTTGTTTTTAAAGGACTGAAAATTAATGGAAGAAATTTTCCTTTCCACTAGTTTTGCAAGAAAGAAATAATCTTCTTTGAATATCCTCCTGTAAATCCCACTGCAAATTGTAGTCTGCACAGAACAGAATCTTGGTACCTAATCCTCCTCTTTTCATGGTTTAGTCCATACAAAGAACGAAGCTGGAAATTGGATCTTTTGACAGCAGTTACTAAGCAACAGAATTTGGATGTTTTTGGTTAACATCCTAATATATCATGTAGCTGATTCGCTGAAGTTTGTGCATGTATTTACGAAGAGAAGTGGCCACTCCAGAAGTGTCTACATGCCCCAGAGGGGGTGGGGGGGGAAGGACGTGTTTGTTGGTGTTTTGTTTAATACACTGTCTTTTGGCATTTGTATGTTTGGACCACAAAGAAGGATGGTGTAGATCTTCAGTAGGACTTTCAGACCTTGTGACATTTTGTATCAGTGAGAATACCCCACTCTGTGGCTTGTGTTACATGAAATTGTAAGAATTTTTTCCTGAAAAGCAGGGAGAACAAATGAGGGATTTTAAGGTCATTCCAGGAAGCTTTATTGCTTTGCCAAAAGTTTAGGTCCACTTCCTGAGGCAGTTTTCATTAGAAGACAGCTAATGTTTGCTTGGTCTACTCCCAAGTTATTTTTAGAAACTGGAGATTATTACTGATATCACCTATTTGAATTTGCTCATTTACGTTTTTATATGCTACCGAATATGATTAGAGTATGCTTTCAACTAATTGCTGACAGATTTACTACATTAGGGATTTTCTAAGTCATCAGATTCCTACTAACTAGGTACTTGACGCCAAGCACTTCAGGACTGAGATGAACTCTTTCAGTCCCAAAAGAACCAGAGAATTTGGCTTCACTTACCTCAGAGCACGAAAACGGTTACAGAAAATGGAGGACAGAAGCTACTTAGAACATGCTTTGCTGTGGTTTGTGATTCTGAAAGACTGGGATTAACATGAAGCTAATGCTGGCGTGTTCCCATTTGTATTCATGCAGACTCAGGAGTCTGCAGCTGCTGCCCCTCCCCTACACACAGGTGGCTCCCAGCATGTCTGGAGACTCCGGGAGTGGGCTCCGAGCCGCGAGAGCTTGCTGGTTCTTGAGGGCTGCATCCGGCCTCCCCAGCCCCTTTGTGGCAGGAGCCTCCCTTTTCAGCCTCCTCGCCTAACCCTAAGACCCTGCACACACGTAGATGCTGACAGTTCTACCTGCTCTGCAGGAAACTCCCTGATAAAACGAGGATGACCATACATTCCAATCTGCTTTGAGCAATCCTGGTTTTTACCTGTTGCTGCGGTGTGATCATTAATAGCTCCCCCCTTTCAAGTGTCCTGGTTTGCATGGTAACTTAATATGATCCCCGACTGATAACCTCTCCAACAAGAAAAGGCTTGAATATCATACTTTTATCTTACTAAATGAGAGGAACAGAATTTAAATTAATTTTTGAAAGCGTCTGTAAGATGCAACCATTAGCTCCGGCTGCAGCCCACCTGGCTAACTGCTGTTTTGACCTCATTTGATCTGGAGCAGGAGCTGCTGTTCCTGGTGGCAGGTTTGCCCTTCAGTTGTCTTCTGGCTCGGGCAGTTTGTGTGATTTTACTTCTTCTCCATGTTTCCTCCTAGCACCTCTCTTCCTTTTGGGGTTTATCTGCCTAAAGTTGGGGGAGAACTTCCCACCTCTCATAGATTTTTGTCTGGCTGCTGATCTCAGGCACTTGCCAATCGAATCTGAGCATCTTCTTAGTCACCATTCTGTGGGGCCTAGGCCAGGAAGCCCGGATTGGGAAGGAGTAGGGAGACAAGGCAGCGAACATGGGTCCCAGAGAAGAGTGATGACTTGATATTACACTAGTGACTAGATAAGGGAAAGAATGTGCATTAAAGAAGTGAGAGGGGTGTGTGCATTTAAATTAGGGCAGAGGTGCTACTTGAAACTGGTCAAGTTGCAACTGGAATTGCATAGCCTGTGTCACGGTTAGTATGTTGTTAAGAGTTACCTATGGGTGCTCCTTTCCCTGTGGCAGTAATTAGTACATTAAGAGCTGTTGGTAAAACAACAACAACAACAAAAAAAGCTACATTAAGTGGCTGCTGTAGGTATTTTTCTTCTGAAGTGTTACAGGCAGCCCATATTATAGGCAGTCAACTGTGACGCGATTTGTAATGCTCCCTGAATCACAGACTCTGAGGTAAGTCAGCGAGACTTCATAACAATTTATCATTAGTTAAAGGCCACGCAACATCCTAATGAGGTCCCTGTCGCCTTTTCTGTTTTCAGAAAAGGAGAAGGGTTAATTTAAGAAAAACGTAGAGCCAGTCCGTGGCATGGCAGACCCGGGGGCTCTAATCCACACTATAACGGCCTGAAAGAATTATGTGCTTGCTGAGCCTTTAGTAGAATTCTGAGATGTTTAGAAGCTCTGTTTTCAGTGACTCCTGAAGAGCCACCTGAGTTTATGGGATACCACATTGGCTGCTGTTTTGGCTCAGTCTTCAAAAAATAGTAAAGAACCACTGCAGAACTACATTTAGACATTGCCATTGTCTTGAATTCAGCACTCAAGCTCAACAGGAGACCCCATTTTGTAGCCAATGCTAAAGCCCATATCCTGTTTGTCTCATTTTTCCCTTTATCTTGGGAGAGGAAGAGGTGAAGCGCTCTTCCCTACCTGCTCTTTCAGTATACCCATGGTCCATGCCCAGAGCAGCAGTTCCTCTGTCCTCCATTTCAGTTGCCAAACTAGGAACCATCCTTAACTAGTTTCTCCTCGTCACCACACCGATTCATTCACCGCACCCCTCCCCGCTTATGGGCTGCCATTATCTTTCACCTGGAATCTATACTCTCAAACAACTATTACAGCCCTCTGACACTTTTCTGTACATCAGTGAGAAAAATGCCTCTAAGTCATGAACCTGACATGTTGGCCCATTCCTTGAAGCCCTTCCGTGACATAGTATTGCTTACAGTAATTTTTCAACTCATGAAATTTGTAAGATACTTCATGTCCAGGCTCCTCCTTCACTTCTGCTTCATCTCTCATGCACCACTCCCCACACATATCACACTAACATCTCTTCATTTTAATTCTTACTGGCTATATGTCAGTTCTATGGCATTCCTCGATCTTCTCATCTCTTTGCCTCCTAGTATTCATTATACTCTGCTTAAAACATGTTCTTCCCTGTTTTCAACTGGTTCATCCTTTGTGTCTTAGATTAAATGTCACTTTCTGAGTTTAGGAGGCCATTGTTGACTCTGTAAGCTCCATTGTCAGTCAGGGCAGGCTAAGTTTTGCTGCAAAAATGAACAATCCCAATATCTCAGAGAATCGACCAAACAAAGTTTGTGTCTTGCTCATATTATATGTCCATCATGGTTAGAGGGGCAGCTCTGCTCACTGTTGTTTCTCAAATACTCAAGCAAATAGGTCATAGAAGTTCCACCTCACATCCACAATAGCCAAAGCAGGATAAAGGGAATATGGTGAATCATGCAGCACCTTGTGAAGGTAGCATTACATTTGTTTTATTCATGACTCTGTCCATTGCCTTCATTGATGCTTGATGCATTATAGGAATTCAAAAATATTTGTTGAGGGCCTCCCTGGTGGCGCGACAGGTTAAGTCTCAGCCTATGAAGCTGTCCACAGCCACTGCAGCATGAGTTCGATTCCCAGCCAGGGAGCTTCCCGCATGGCGCAGCAGACCTCTCCTGCCTCACCCCCTGCTCCCTTCAGCAGTATACTACAGAAGATCTGCCTGTTCTGCTCCCCGTTCTGTCTCTGGTGAATCTTCTCAACACCCCACTCCTCTGGCCTACACCCCAGTTCCTGTATGCATAAATAAATAAATCTTAAAAAAAAAATTGTTGAATGAATGGAACAACACTCCAAGATTTTAGTCCTTAACCCCTTACTCCTCTTCCCTCCACTCTTTCTCCTGCATGATCTCATCCCTGCTCATGGATGACCCCAAAACCCTGACCTCAGACATCTCCATGACTGACTTGATGTTTCTACTTGCATTTAAAATGTGTAAATTTAAATGTATTTTTCAGTAAACATTTCTTGATTACTTTCTGGTAAAACATTTTATTAACTGATGTGAGGATACAGAGATAATTAAAATAGTAGTTACCTTCAAAGGGTTTACCATCTAGTATAATAAGGGAAGAATACAACGAACCTGTAATATATACACAGTGTACAGAATGCTATCACAGCGATGAGTGGCTCATGGCAATATGGCATTAAGTTAATCTACTGACCATTAATCTACAGACCAGATGTCTTAACTAAATACTGTCCTGTGCTGGGTACTGGAGGTACCACTAATGAAGTTTTTACGTACCTCACAATCCAGTGGGAAAACATAATGTGGGAGAGTGACTTTAGGGAAAAAGGTATTGTACAAAGGAAAGCAGCAGGGTGTTCTTTCCTGCAGGCATACAGAAGACATTTATTTAACACAGGTTTCAGACACTGAAAACGTAATACTGAAGAAGACAATTCCTATCTTGAAGAAAGTTCACTGTGTTATGGAAAAACTTGTTGTCTGGGTTGTCAACATCAGTTGTTTTGCTGCTGCTGTTTTCTTTTTTTTCCTTGCATCTTTGAGGGTGACTGAGCATAGGAAAGACTATGTATAGCTAATTTAAAATTTAAAAAATTAAAAGTCAAGATATTAAAGTTATATAGTTTAAAGTCCAGTTTTTCAACACAAAAGAAAAACCTAAAACTTTTTCAAAAGCCCACCTATACATCACTTATTCTATTTGTAAGTTTAGTAAAATTTAGCAGTTACTTAAAAGGGAACTTTTATAACTTAATTAAATTTTAAAAAATATTTTAAACTTTATTTACACATTGAAAATATTTTACTTTCTTCTTAAATTGATTAGTGCTAGGCAAACAATTGGACCTGCTTCCCTCATTCTGAGTTTCAAAGTAAATCTAGAATTATAGTTATTTATTAATCATTTAAAACTAATATAAATATGGTGGCTCTTAGATTATCGTCACCATTTGCAAACTATTAAAGTTATCTTTTCAGAAAGCTTATAAAATTTGCATACATATTTTAAGTTGAACTAGCAAGGCTAGTCTATTAATCTAATATGGTAAATTTTCTCAATTGTTACAAATCCTTTAAAGATCAAGTATGCACAAGTTGTCTTTAAACTTATGAAAAATATTAACATTGTAAGTTTGGTTTACTTTCTTCCTATATTCAGTTCTTAATCTTGTATACTTAAAAGATGCCCTCTAACGAATATTATGTCATCCCATGCAAGATGTGGGGAGAGAGTTATCTTAGTGCACTGAGGTTACTTATCAACCAGAGAGACTGGGCTGAGACAGAGGAATTATTTCTTACAGATGCATCTATGAGATACACTGCACCCCAATTAGAGTTGCTGGAATAGGAACTTGCCCAACATTTACAAAAAAGTTGATTTCAAAGTCTCAGGCACTTATTTTCAACTTACACATAAATTCATTCTTCTGTGTCACTTGGAATTGAAATTACTGCATGATCAGGATCTAACAACTTCCTTCACTGTTTGCTTTAATTATGTTTCTTTGGCTGTCTTAAAACAATGTACTGTTTTCTTCTCCTTGCTTCCAAAGATAGAATCATATCTATCTGATCTTTTATACCCAACTTTAATTCTCATGTAAACATTTTCACATTATGGTCTGATTTGAGTTGATGGGACTCTGTTCATTCCATGTTATTCTTGCTTAGCAGGACCATAATTCTTACAGATAATAAAGTGACATCCGACTTTATTCTGCATATCCCAGGTGACTCCATCTAGCTCTTGAGTCACAGCACTGAGGTCATGGGCACATAGATAAGAGAGACCATTGTGATCGACTTGATGGGATTTGCCTGTTGATAAATGACAGCTGCTCCTTGGCATGCCCAGGTGTGACACAGTCAACTTGTGGGGCTGGAAACAGCACTCGCCTGTTCCTTGTCAGCCACCTGAGCAGTTGTGCCATCTTGGGCAAGTCATTTAATTGCTTTGGGCCTCAATTTCCTCACTTTTAAATTGCATGGGCTCTTACAGTTCTAAAATCCTATTACCTATTAAATTCTAATTTAGTGTAGTCTGAAATATCGGTGTTGTTTACTGTGCTTTCTTTAGGCATTGCATAAGGACTAAGTTCTATCTTCTTGGAAATCATAATTACGGAGGACAGTGAGATAATAAATGGTTTTGCTTTCTTACAGATCTTTGATGATGCATACAAATCCCAGCTCAGTTGTGTGGTTGTGGATGACATTGAGAGACTGCTTGGTGAGTCATAAGTTTAGCCATTGTACCACCTTTGCACGTTATAGCTAATGTTTCACAAATCACAAGAGAAAAGTAACGGGGATTTGTAAACTACATGGCAATAGGAGTACCTTTCTTTGTCTTATGGAGAAATACAACATCACCTCTTATATCTGAAGTCAGTAGTTGCTTATGACCATAACATTAACTGCTGTCCTGTAAGGGGCCTTGTATTCTCCACAAGGTTCCCTGCCCAGAGTAAATGATTAGTAATTTTTGCTGTTGGATGTATTTGTTATTAGGTACAGGCTTGTAGCTCAGAGGTTTCACTTGTGACTTGTACAGAACTAAGGAAAGGAGGGTTTAGGATAGGAGTGGAATCTGAACTTAGCTGTAATACTCAGGGCAGCAGTTGCAAACTCCTTGTACCTCAGTTTCTGTTCTTATCGGAGACTAGATTCATTCACTTACTTATTCCACAAAGAAATTGTGGAGACAAAAATGGGACGATAATATTGAAAACATTCTGAAGTTTAAAAGTGCTCTGTGGTAATTCTTAAAAGCATCTCCTCTGTTTAAGGGCACTCCTGCAGGGACTATCCTATTCATCTTTGGGACAGTCCCCGCCCTCAGCTCAGCATTTATTTGTAATTTACAAATAAATGACAGAAAATTGTTGTTACTCTTACACTTCCTTTCAATTCAAAAATTGGATAAATCTGGAATAAACCCAGTGAACGGTGGTTTAGGATTCTGGAATAAACTCTATTGAAATTGATCCCATCTGGTGATGTAATAATTAACCTCTGAAAATATTATTACCCAATGCCTCAATAATCCCTTCTTCCTTAAGCGCTCCATAATGTGCAGTAATGATTTTAATTTAACTGTTCTTACTGCATTTCCCCCAGGATTTCCAGACTAGCTTTAGATGCTCTATTATTTATGTTCTGCTTCCTGGGAAAATGTTTGATATAAAGCAAAAGCAGGTATATATATGAAGTCTTCTTAAATTGATAGTTTTATCTACTGAGCTGGGTTTTTGGCCTGCTATTTTTGATACATTTCAGTCCAGTTTATAGGATTATTTCTTTAAAAGCTCTTAGGCACATACTCATAGCTCTGTGTAAATTCCTTTATCTAAACACAATTGAGATGTGTGGTCATAGCAACACCACTATGTCAGGAATGTGTGCCCTCAGACTATATTTTCACTTGTATGAATAGTTATTATCTGTACTTGTTCATTTATTCAGCAAGCATTTGCCGAGAATTCTTATTACTGTGCTAGATTGTTAGGATTCAGAGGGAAGAAATGCTATCTGTCGTTACGACATATACTGGCAAAAAATTGATGCAATGTAGAATGTGCCTTATGTTCTGGAGAGTCAGAAAAAGAAAGATCACTTTTGACTCCCAGTGCCTGAAGGTAGCTCTACACACAGGGCCAAGCATATCTGCAATATACAGAAAGAGCTGAGCAGATGTCATTTGTGCTGAATTTTGAAGGACTGGTAGGAGTTTAACAAGTCAAAAGTTCTGTTAGAAAGTTCTTTTGTTCTTTGCTGTCTGAGTACCAACCGTAGTGGCTCTACCATCACTTCAGTGACACTAAAATGCCTCATTTATGTTCTGACTGCTTGGCATTTTCCCTCTCCCCATTTTCTGGTATCATGTTTTATTGCCTACATATATACTTTATTGCCAGGTTTGCAGTAATTTCTTGGAAATATTTGGAAAATACACCTGGGTTTCCCCCACTACAAACAAACAAACAACCCTCTGAACACCAGAAAAAGATGTCTACGTGAACTCAACATGGATATTGAGAAACTTTTTTTTAAAAAATTACAGATAGGAATTTCTATATAATATTTTAAGTATTAGAGTTATTTAAGAGATTTCTTTTTCTTATTCTCATTAGGTGTGTGACTTATTTGCATTGAGGACTGTGTTATCCCTTATGCAGAAAAATCTGAATTTTCAGCATATGTGTTTCTCTTGAAACACTGCACTCTTTCTCTTTCAGATTACGTCCCGATTGGCCCAAGATTTTCTAATCTGGTATTACAGGCTCTTCTTGTGTTACTGAAAAAGGCACCTCCTCAGGTAAAAATAATAAGGAGCTTTTTCACAATTTTTCCACTAAATCTTATATAGTGGTAAACTTTCTCTAAATAAACAGGTTATTATAAACATGCAATTCTGTTGTTGAAGGACTTCGAAAGGTTGTCTGGTCAGTCTGGTTTTCTGTCTTCAGAAAATAATTTTAACAATCAAAGAAGTTTCCATTCTTTTTCTGAAGATCTCAAAATCCCACAGCTTTTATTAATATTCTTTTTTTGTTGTTTTATAAATTCCTCATCATTTTACACCTGCCTACTTGCCTCAACCTTCCACGAAGATTATTAAAGTGGAAGAGAGTAAAGTCTCCCTTTTGTTTCATTTATTGTTTCCTAAGAATTTGTTTTGCGAAAACTTAAGTTTATTTCCTGTAAGTAGGTTTTTTGGTGTTTTTTTAAAATTTTTACAGGTGGGCTTGAGTTGTTTCTCTTGTGTCATGTGGCACTTTGAGAAGTGAGTTTATAACTAGGATCTTGGTTCATTTAGTTACATTTCCACTGATACAGCTATTGGAGACGGGCTTTGATAGCTTAACACACTTAAAGCTAACCTATGCGGATTGGTTAAATATGTTAATTATGTAGAGGCTGCCAGAGCGTGTTTGGCTATGACACAAGACATGAATTGTCTTGATTTATTCTGGGGGTTATAACCTCGAAGAAATGCCAATCAAAGGCAGGTACAAAGGGGTTAAGTGCTAACTTGAGAAACATCTTAATGACTATGGATCTCATATTTGAAGTCAGAGTATAAACTAAGCTGTATGGGAAATAATGTTAAGTTGGTGAATCTAATTTTTAATTTAGCAGCTAAAATTATATGTATATATGCATAAGACCTAGAGGTAAAGGACTTGTTTTGAGTATCTAGGTGTTTGAAGCTTTGGGTTTTGGGTTTGTTGTTGTTTTAATTTCTAGAAGAGTGGAAAGAAACATAACCTACAAAACCCATGAAAATTTACTGCATATATGTACTGTGAAAAGATTTTTTAATCATCTTTTCATAAAGTGTCATTCCCAGTAATTGGAGTTTTAACTTTTATTAAGGCTGAAGTTAGAGAAATGAGTACATGTTCCCTACTCTGGTTCCTTCAATAAATACATAGAGACCTCTAAAGTTGCTGGCACAAAAATAGATGATTTCTTCCCAGTGTGTGTGTCACACTGAAAGATCATTTTAATGAAATTAACATTTTTTAAATTATTAAATTGGGAGACTTCTCTGGGCATTTAAATCTATTTCATATAAATATTGTTTTTTAACTTAAAAGAATTTTGAGAGAGGGAAAAATATGTTTTCAGTGTTATTTTTTAACCACTTGTCCTTTACTTTGTTAAATATTATATACATTGATTTAAACAGAAAGGTATCCACTAGCTGAGAATTATTTGCAATCCAAAATAGATACTAATAGAAGTAAATAGAACATTTTGATTAAAGATTTAGGAATAACATTTCTGTTTAAGAAAAATAGTTTTAAGACTCTTGAGGAAAGAAATATCATCTTATACTTTTAAATTTTATAGTATCTGGCACAGAGCTTTATACATATGAACTTCAAGAATAGTTTAGTCAGCAAAAAATATCTATATATTTTATCCAAAAATCATTTTTTGAGTTTCCCCTCATTTTGGTGGGATTAAGTATTTTGGTATTGCTGTCATTTATATTTGGCAAGCTATGAAGAAAGTGAAAACACTAAAAAATAACAAAAGTGCAAGTGGTCAATAAGAACATGAAACAATACTTAACATCTCTCAGGGAAATGCAAAATAAAACCACAATGGGAGACCACTCCATACCCATGAGGATGGATGTGGTCAGCAAGGTAATTACAAGTGTCGCCATCTGTATAGAGAAATTGGCACCCTCAAGCTCTGCTGATGGGAATATAAAAATTGTGCAGTCTTTAGAAAACAGTCTAGAAGGTCCTCAAATAGTTAAAGATAGGGTACCATATAGTCCAGCTTCTAAGTGTCTACCCAAATGAAAAATATATGTCCACACAAAAGCTTATGCATGAATCTTCATAGCAACCTTATTCATAATAGCCAAAAAGTGTAAACAATTCAACTGTTCATCAAATAAAGTACATGCAAGGGAATATTGTTCAGAATAAAAAGAAGAGAATTACTGAGGACTGGGTGAACCTTGAAATGATGGTAAGTGAAAACATCCAGTTCCAAAGGCTGTATATTGTACGATTCCATCTTTAGGAAATGTCTAGAATTGGCAAATCTATAGAGATAGAAGTAGATTAGCAGTTGCCTAGGACTGGGGGTGTGGCTAGGGAGAACGAGAGGTGACTGCTTAATGGGTACAGGGTTTCTTTCTGGATGGATGAAAATGTTCTTAAATCGATTGTGGTGATGGCTGCACATATCTCTGAATGTACCAAAAAAAAAATCATTGAACTGTTCCTTTAAATCAGTGTATCCTGTATTATATGAATTATCTCATTAAAGTGGTTACTCTGTCATCTCCCAAAAATAAGTGTTTTCAAAAGCTACTTAAAATGATGAAAGAAAGGTAGAGAGCTGGAAGGAACGAACATCCAAGGAACATGTCCAGCTTGGGAGAAACCGTAGAAACAGGAATTGGATCATTAAAAAGGGACGTGGAATGAATTTCTCTAAGGCCTGAAAAGGCAGAATATAGGAAAATGTAAGAAGTAGAAGCTAGAGCTGGTTGCCTTAGTGATTGGAAATGGCAGGGATGCTCTTTTAAGAGAATACCAGCCCCTCATTAATCAGAATTTGGTGACTGACCTGGATGCTAGATGACCCTCTGTGGCAGAGGGAATTAATGTTTAAAATATTGCTAGTTGGCATATATTTAACAAAACAAAAACATGTTTTCTCTTTACCACCTTGCTTTTTCAATTAGTTTATATTCTCTTGGGGAAATAAGGGGGAAATTTTCAGGCTGATCCAGTGTCAAGAATCTTTGTCATGCTAGCTTCACTGCCTCAGAAGAATATCTGTCATTCTGAAACAGAAACTTTCACCTCATCAAACCATTATCATGTAGGTTTTTCAGACTTTTCAACTGAATATTAAAAGTATATTAATCTAGATGTTGTAAAGATGTATAGCTGTGTAGAAAACTATTCATTGCTGTCAAGAAAACAGATATGTTGTAGGCATTTCTCTTCTAAAAGAAGCTTGCACTTGTATACAATACAGTAATCATATCAGTCACAGAATCCTTAATTTTGCATTTGTTGTAATTCCAGCTTTCACACAGAAAAACTGTGTGTGCGTGTGTGCACACGCTCAAATAAAAGAACCCCTCCAGGGGCATGATGTTGTTCTGTATCAAGATATTCTCTTCTGTCCTTCCCTCTCCCTCTCCCCTCCCTCTTGTAAATTGGCTTATTAAAACTGGCTCACAGGCCTTCCTTTTTTCCCTTTGTGATTGCTTTGGTCTTGGATTTTCAGTGTAGGACTAAAAATTCAAGTCAGATTTCAGTTACTAGGATAATTTTCTTTGAATTTTAAATTTTTCTAAATAAATGCATAGATTTTTAATGAACCTGGTATTCAGTGGATTTGCTTTAAATTTAACTGGAGAGTTAATTTCATGATTGATTTATTAGCCCTTTGAGAGTATAAAAAGTGGTATCTGTAGTTCATGAAGACTGAGAAACATCATCACATTTTGTTTAGCATCTTTTTAAAACCAATTAAAAGCTTTTCTAAAATGGATTGAACAGGAGAAAATAAACCATGTTGCCTAGGCCTTTATTTCAATCAAGTTTCCCTGTGTTCCGCAGGAGAAGAGATCGAGGGAGGATAGAAAGATTGAAAAGGGCTGTCCCAGCAGGGAGCCGCGCCACAGAAAAGGGCTGCTCTGAGAACTCGCAGCAGCAGCTCAGAAAGCTCCCAGCCCGCTTCATCTACATGCAGAGTCACACAAGGCCTGGGGGTGCTCACCGTCACCACAGAGGTTTCACATGTGCTTCCCTGCTGATTCCTGTGAAAAGCTAACAATTGGCTTGGAGGGTAAAAGACCACTGCAGTTCACCCTCCCTGAGCTGGACATACAATTTGTCCAGTGTTAGGAAATGTCCGGCTTAGCCGTGAGAGGCTTGAAGACACCCCTCCTTCCAGAGAGATTCCTAAAGCCCTCTCTTTTACTTGATGACACTGAGGCGCTTTTCAAGTTTTGCAGATTTATGGAGGTTGAGGGGAATGTGCTTTTCAAGCCCGGGACGATGAAAGCCTTAGTCTCCATGTTCAGGAAGAAGTGGTAAAGCGGGAAGCCCAGGTGAATGAATGGTCCCCAGACCTGCAGCACCAACAGCTGTATTGTTTTCCTCACTGATCTCTCCTGGCACACCTTTTTGACTTTTGGGGAGACAGAGTAAAGTGCCTGAAAAAGGAACTCCTCAGGCTATAAAATGACCTGGCGGCCTAGTTTCTGTAAGTGCGAGAGTAGGTAAACTCAAGAACCCGATTGCTTGAATGCTGGGTTTATTTGACACTTTGGAGAATCAAAGTGAACACCTATCAGAATAGCCTTGTCATTTATGGAGAACCATCCCTTTTTTGGTTTAGGGCTTCCCGACCCTTTTTATGTCTGTCTTATAGGAAACAGTAACCTCTGATGATGTTCCTGAGAGAACGGATAAGGCTGGCCAGGCCAAGTGCCCCCAGCCTTCCCAAGGACTGGTGAGAATGGGATCCTTAGTCCACCTGTAATTCATTTGCAGTAAACTACGGAAAAACTCTTTGTAAAAGAAAACTTTTACAAAAGACTGTCACTCCAAAGTCATCGCAATATTACTGAAGGAGAATCCAGAGTTTTACCTAACATAAAAAGTTTTGAAAAAGATTGTTCCCACCTCTCTGGCACCTGGGAATATTACCTAATAAGAAAGAAATAGGATTTAGAACCAGGAAGGGTGTGACATGTGAATCAATAGGAAACTGTTAGTAAACTTCTGATGGGAACTCAGGCAGACATGTTTTTGCCTTAACAGGTTTTGTTTTAACATCACCCGTCTCCAGAGAAGATCGCTTTTTTATGCAATGCTCCTAGGACAGCTTAGTACAGTCTTCCTTCAGCTATATTATTAGGAAGTCTTGGTTAATATTAAGTAACTCTTCAGGCTTCGGGTTGCTTTAGTGAAATAAGCAGATAATGGGAGCACTTCCAAATCATGCAGGCCTGAACATGAGTATCTCTTCATCTATCTGTTCAAAATAGACTCTGGCCAGTGACTGCAGTATGACTCCATATGATGTACAGCCACTTTAGGAAAGAAGTTTAGTCACTTTTCCAGACACATTAATTGTCATAACTGATGTGGTGACTTTTGCACTGGACTTCTTTACTTGAAGACAAAAACAAAAAATGATTGATTGACAGCTTAGTGGCCCAATTTGTCCATTTTTAAATTCAGTAACTCTAAGTCAGACACTTTAGGTGGTTATTATATTTTATAAAATTCTCTTTGCATAGAAAGTTTTATGTAAATCAAATATATGTAATCCTTATATGCAGAATAATTTCTAATTTATCAAGAAACAGTGGGAGGAAGGGTGTCCTTTTTAAAAATATTGTTATAAATACCTCCTGAATATAAACTGTGCTTTCTATAGGCAGTAACGAATACAAAATTTTTAATCATCAGAGAAATGCTATGGTGCTGAGACAAAATTTCCTCTTCCTGCCATAATGCCTTCATCCTCCCCAGTGCCTCCACTATGTTACTATGACGTGACATCTGCATTAGAAAAGTGCTGATTAAAAGAGAAGTGGAAGCAATAGACAAAGGTGAGGATGACTGAGCTTCTGAAGAGAGAATGACTTGAATATCAAAAGCTTAAGAGGGTTCCTTCGCAAAAACTGAGGAGGACTTTAAATATTTTTCAAAAATGACTCTCACTTGCTCTTGATGTGGAAGTTAAATGTGAAGTCAAGAGCACCGCGTTGGCACTCACACCACTGTGTGACTGAGTGCCCACTCTGAAGCAGAGAGGGCACTTCATATCAGAGTCAGAGAATCTGAATTTGAGTCTTAGGTCTTCTGACTTTGTAGCCTTGAACTTGTTGCATTTGTGGAGTCTGTGGAGACTATTCCTCCTGCCTTACACTCCCCAGTGAGGGCCGCTAAGATAATGCACATTGTTTTGTGGACTGCGCAGTTAGAGAGTATTAATGCTGTATTTTGAGAAGCATAGAATCATCGGCAAATAGGATCATGCCATCGTGCACTGAGAGAACGCCATTTGCAAAGAATTGGTTTGTAAAGTCTTGTCCTAAAATCTTCCAAAGGAATGAATGTGTATCCTGTGTGGTTTGAATATGCCCATTGCTGGGCATATTAGAGTTGACATCTAAGATGACATTTCTTTCAAGTTCTTTAGAGAACCTAGTATTTTGTGAAGATTGTTGTGAACTCAAAATGTATTTTCCAGGTTTGTTTGGTTATTTTTTAAAGAAAAGAATTGTCTTTAGACAGTTCATAGACGCTTTTAGCTTGTAAAATAGGAAACTAAGAGAATATAACGGCTGTATTAAGAAGGGTCTGTAGAAAGGGAAATGGAATGTCCAGGCACAACTTTCCTCATCTGCAATACCAGAAGAAGAAATAGGGATACCTGCTTCCCCATCTCCCATTTGTGGAAATTAAGACATTTCCTAAATCATCAGGTCTGGGGCCTGGGGGGTCCCTGTTATAAAAAGAAGAATAAAGTAGAGACGGGAATTTTAAAGCTTTCCAGGATAAGGAGTAGAGGGAAGGGCAGAGTTTCTGGCCATTGTGAGCTCCCAAAGATCTTGCCAAAGATCTTGTGCTCTGCCTCCAGGGACTGGCCCACCTTCTTCCTTTTTCTTGGCAGCCCCTTTTTTTCTTGTGACTGAAGCCCCCATTTCTCCTTACTCAGGGTGGTTAGAATACCATTTCACAGCTTCTACCTTCCTGTCCCCCAGACAAGTACATGGATTTTTGGAGATTTCGTAGGGTTTATACTTCACGGCCTAAGAGCTATTGGGTCAGAAAACCCAATAAAAGGAACCCTTGGTGGCCTCGGGGTTAAGTCTCAGTGCTATCACTTCTATGGCCTCAGTTCCATCCCACAGCCAGGGAGCTGACCCACATGGTGCAGCAGACCTCTCCTGTCTTGCCCACTGCTCCCCACTCTGTCTCTGGTGAATTCTCTCACCTCCACCCACACCCCTGCACTCCTGGCCCACACCCCAGTTCTTCTATGCAAAAATAAATAAAATTTTAAAATATATAAAATTAAACAAACAGAGCAGCCAACCCATATCTGAGGAGTCCACTGGACATGCCGCCACTGCAGAAGAAGCCAGCCTGGAAATGCCGGCTGCACAGAGCAGAGCAGCTCCCCTTTCCCTGCAGAGGCCACCTTACCCCTCAGGTCCTGTCTTGACCAACCCTGAAGCAGATAGAAGGGGGCCAGTTTCTGGAATTAGAGGACTAATAACTGAAAGGGAGGACAGGGAAAAATATCAAGGGACGGCAGGAAGATGGAAAACTCAGCAGCCACCAGCTAGTGACCCATTATTTATATAAAACTGAGTCTGTGTCAGAAACTGCCTGTATAACCATCAAATCACCTTTCACTTAATCCTTAGTTATTCTTGTGTGAGTTCAGTTATAAAGAAAAAAGAGACAGAGGAAGTTTCGAAATTTTTGTTGTGATTACCTTTTTATCCGTGGTCTCCAAACTTTGGAACATGTACCGCTACCAGTAAAACATATTTGAGCGTATCCTCCCAATATTTTTGTGATTTCAAATATCTATTATTCTATGAATTGGTGTTCATTTTGAAACATATACAAAAGAAATATTTTAAAGAAGGGATTAAAAGTGAAAGGAAGTGCTGTTATTTCTCCATTTTAAAGACAGCTGTCCTTTCTTAGATGATAGGATTATAGGTGATTTTTTTCCCTGCTTTATTGTTGCCTGTATTTTATAAATTTTCTATGATCAATATCCATTTTTTAATAATCAGAGGAAAATTTTTAAATATATGTACAAATCGTTTTCATTTTTAACTTAACAGCATAACTTTAAAATTCTTCAATTCCAATTCTTTTTTTTTAGATTTATTTTTTATTTATACATACAAGTTGGGGTACAGGCCAGAGGCGCGGGGCGGCGAGAGGGTTCACCAGAGACAGAGCGGGCAGCAGAACAGGCAGATCAGAAATACACTGCTGAGGGGAGCAGCGGGCAGGGCAGGAGAGGTCTGCCACGCCATGTGGGATTCTCCCCGGCCGGGCGTCGAACTCGTGTCGCCGCTGCCGACAGCTCCACAGCGCAGCGCTTAACCGCTGCGCCACCGGGGAGGCCCTCCAGTTCTTTTTTTTTAAGATTTATTTATGCATACAGGAACTGGGGTGTAGGTCAGAGGTGTGGGTTGGTGAGTGGATGCAGCAGAGACAGAGTGGGGAGCAGAACAGGCAGATCTACTGAAACACACTGCTGAGAGAAGCAGCGGGCGAGACAGGAGAGGTCTGCTGCGCCATATGGGAGGCTTCCTGGCCGGGGATCTAACTCCTGCCACAGTGGAGCTCACCTTGATGCTGTGCCCCCAGGCTGAGCGACGATGGTGGAATGCCAGTGTGACAGAGGCTTCCAAGAAAGACGGGGTGACAGTCGTGTAAAGTTCATGAAGAGAAATAACAAAGTTTCTTCTCCATCCAAAATATTTCTTGTGGAATATGCAAGTTTGAAATATCTCTTTAAGGAAGTGATATTTAGCAGGATGCTCGTTCAGTAGATATTTGTGCCACATTATAAAAATACAAAATGAGTAAGACACTGCACCTGCCCTCAGAGAGCTGGTAACGCAGAACTGCCTGTCCAGTTGTATGGATTATGTACAAGGTCAAGTGTCAAGTGGAGGCCGGCACCCCAGCCTGCTCCCCGCGCTGTCTACCGAGTCTGCCCTGAGTCAGTTTGCCAGACATTTTAGTAGATAAGGACATAGGACATCCAGTTAATTTGAATTATTTGAATTTCAGAAAGACATAGAAGGATTTTTTTTTTTAAAGTGTGAGTAAAACCCATGTAGAGTTTGGGCATACTTATATTCAGGGCTTTTTTTTTTTTTTTTTGAGACTTTTGGGTTTTTTAAACGATTTTATTTTATTTTTGTGTAGAAAAGCTGGGTGTAGGTCAGAGGTGTGGGAAGTGAGAGGATTCACCAGAGACAGAGTGGGGAGCAGAACAGGTGGGTTTACTGAAATATACTGCTGAGGGGAGCAGTGGGCGAGGCAGGAGAGATGTGGCCATGTGGGAAGCTCCCTGATGGCGTGGGGGGCGGTGGTGGGGAGGGGAATGAAGTGCAGTGGTGTGGACAGCCTCGTAAGCTGGTAAGCTGCGACTTAACCCCTTGCGCCACCAGGGAGGCCCCTGCCTTGGGCCATTTAACCGTTAGGCTACCGGGGAGACCCTTATACGCAGAGCTTTATCTGGCAACCCAGCCCTGAGGAAGAAGGAAAGGGTGCTGTGCCCTTTGCTCATCCAAGGTGCTAGGGCTTTGGGGATAGAGGCAAGGGTGCACCTAGATGACTGCTTTGTTCCTAATACATCCACCTAGAAGGGTTGTTTTTTCCTAATTCATGCAGAGGCTAACTGACTTCCCTACCCCAGCTGAGTGAGGAAGAAAGATGTATAAATATGTAGTTAGATTTTTATAAGTTACATAGTTTCCAGTAGAAAATAAAGGGACTCCTGTCCATTTATTTTACTTGAGAAAATCTGCAAATATTTCACAAATCGTACTTGATCTTGGTCTTGAAAGGGACATTTTCCAGGGTCATCTTGACATGCTAAGGAATTCAACTCTGCAGTGAATGGGGAGAGACAGTGAAGGATGTGCCTCCATCAGAATTAGCAAATAACTGGGAACTTAAGATGTGTTTTGTGGACAGCTATTTATCCTAGGTTTCATGTGGCATAGTCAGTTTTATTGGAGGGAAAAATTGGAATTCGTAAGAAATCAAAGGCTTCATTTTCCCCCAAATGACTGAAGCTTAATCTCTTTAAATATCAGTTATCGTTATACTTTAGTCTCTTTTTCTTTTTTTAAAAAGGAAAAAAATTGCCACATATACCTGTGGTCTACAGAGCAGTTCCTTCTGGAGCTAAGAATACTGTGGCTGTTGGTCAGTACAACTTTATTTTCAGAATTTAACGTATTCTCTTAGAGCTCAACAGTCATAATTTCTAGGTGATACAGCTGCCTAATTCATCACCAAGAGCTCTGCCATTGCTGATATGAATAAACAACTACCCAAGGAGAACAATGGACTGCAGAGTGTAGAGATAGCATTGAGGAAAAGCTAATTTTAGCTCTGTCCCTGCAAGGAAAAGCTTCCGCCAGGTCACTTCACCTCTCACCCAGGTTCCTCATCTACCCTGTAACCAGGAGGGGAGAGAAGGGAGGAGGAGACTGTCAAATCTGCTCCAAGTGTCAAGTCTGATGATTCAGTATCTTTTCCACAAATTGGTCCTAAAATATTCTTTAATATCACAAAGTGGTCTGCTCTTGCCTAAGTAATTACTTAAAGTTATTTGGGGTGAAGTTTCTCATGTCATATCCAGTCTGCATCATGAAACCCCCTCATGGTCCTCTGCCCTGCTTGCAGCACTGAGAGAGAGGATGGTTACAAAGACAGGAGACTAAGAATTTGCTTCAGGGTAAGATCTAATGGAGAATTTAAGTGTAGTTGTCTGCCTAGTTGTAGCATGATTTATTTGAAACATACTTCCTTTGGTATTCAACTTAAACATTTAACTACCAAAAAAGAAATAAAAGTCACAGACAGGAGCATGAGAGATCAGAAACGCAGGCAGATATGCGCAGGCCCCACTCCTCCCCCTGCGGTCCCCACTCCGGATTGTTTTAGGGGTAATCAGGTCCCCCCTTGGTCTGGGGAAACCGGGAGTTCTAGGAACCGATGAATACTTATCTCACTAGTTTAAATGAGTGACTTCTGATAATCTTTTCTCTGTTAGATAAGTCCTCAACCCTATCTTAACTTCCGATTGATCAATTAAGAAGTATGACAGTTGTTGGCAACTACTTATATCGTAAATGAAGCATCCATGCCATTCATTCTAGAGCATTTGTTTTAAAACTCATACCATTCATTCTAGAATATTTTCTTTAAAACTCGTTGTTATAACATTCAACACTGGGAGCTTGGAGGTGTATAGACTCATTGAAATGGTAGGTAGTTATTATCCTATTGAATTACTATAATGTGAGTTTTTCCAGGACCAGAAGAGACATCGTAACAAGGAAGGAATGATCTGCTGCCCTTGAAAACTAAACCAAGATTATCATTCACTCATTCAGCACAAATAATTATTAACCTCTCACCACATATACATAGATATAAACACACACACACACACACACACACACACACACACACACACACACGACACTGCTGGCCCAGGACACATCAGTAAAGCCCAGCAGACAAAAACCCTGTCCTCATGAAATAAGACCAGCAGTAAATAAACAAATACAGCAAATGAGTGTAGAGTATGCTAAAAGGTTATCCATGCATGGGGGGAGGAGCAGCACAAAGGGAGATGGGATGGGGGAGGGGATCGTAGTTTTCAATGGCAGGAGTGAGGGAAGGTTGTGTGGGCCTTGTGAAAAAGATGGCATTCAAGCAAAACCTTGACTTGCATGCAGAGTAACATGTGGACATACAAGGAAAGAGCATTGTAGGCCGAGGGAGCGCAAATGTAAATCCTGTCTGCCAGGCACGCTGTGCTAAGACCTACAGAGACACAGATGGGTCAGGCATGGCTCCTACCCCCAGGGAGTTGATAGACTAGAAACAAGATTCAGACTTGCAAATATATGCAGGGATGAAGTTGTCCAAGCGCTAGGTAGCACTTTTTAAAAGGTCTCTATCAGTGATCCCCATTTCAAAATGAAGGTTGGAGAAGGGATGGAGGGAGATGCCTCTCAGCAGCGAGCTCCTTCTCCCCACTCTGCCCTGAGCTGATTCTCCCTCAGAAGTCACTGACTCTCCAGGCCCCAGACGCTCACCCCACGGCCGGGGGCTCCTACCGAGGAGGTATTTGATCTTTAGCTTCAGGCTTCGTCCAGGCCTCACTGTAACCCTAGTTAAGCTGAAGATTGGAGCTCTCATCTTCCCCAACTCAGAGTGAGTCTCGGCCCTCTGGGAGAAAGTGCACTCTCTGCATCATTTGCTGCCGGGCCCCTGTGTTGCTGTGGGAAAGAGAGTAATTCCTGGGCTCCCCACTGCTCCGCCATCAATGTAATATCAGGGGTCCTGACATCTGAAGCAGAGGATGATTTTACAGGTTCCTCTCAAGACCACCCTCACACTCTCCCTTCCCCTTCCTTTCTTGCCTCCTCTGACAGTGATGGCAAAGACCCCCTCCCCCAAGAATTCTTTCCCTAATACTCTATTCTGACAGGTAGAGAGGATTTTTAATCCCATTTTTATGGTCGAGACAGTGGCTGAGAAGTTAAATAATCTACCCCAAGCCACACAGCTGTGAGTGGCGGGGCCACACTTGCCTCCTGGACCCTGCCCCCTCAGAGCACGGGCCTCTCCTCTGGCTCTGCCAGACCTGGGCCCATTTATAAAGGAGGTGTGCATGAGGTATTGGGGGAAGGTACCCACCGTCTCTGGAAGCTCATTCTCAGGGCTGGCCCCCCATTAGTGCTGCAGCTGCCCTGCAGCTCCCCCACCTCCCTGCGCGGAGCTTCCAGAGTTGTCTTTTTCTTCCTCACAGTTCTTCCTCCTTCAGAACTTTAGTTTCCTGTAGTCTTTTGTAGTAAGTGTCCTTACTTGCTACCCACTCTGCCTCTCACTAACAAGGCTGTCATCAGCCCTGAGTTCTCAAGCTCAGCGGCCTCCACTACCCGCCTAGAAATTGGTAGCCTTAGAGACCCTCCTCTTGGTCAGTGTCTCTGCAGTACTCCAGGAATTTTCCAGATGAATTTCCCTGCCCCTTGCATGTGTCCCCTCACCTGTGTTCATCCGTCTTTCCTGGTGTGCTGCTGGGTGGCCGTATTGAATATTGCTCTTCGAGGCTAATCACTTTGACAGTACACACCCAGCTCATTATTCCAGAAGCAGCTAAACAGAAAATTCTTGTTCCTGGTCTGAGCAACTCATCTATTTTATCTTTTACTTACAGGGTTTATAAATTCTTAATATTCTGAAATCCCCCACCCTGATTTACAAAAACCCCAAATCCTAAAAATCCAAAAATCAAATTTAAAGCCCCAACCCTCAGCAGTTTTGAGTTGCACTTTTAAACTCACTTCTTAATCCATTTCAGGATTCCCAATTGTTCTTAGTTAATTCTTCTTACCCAGGGTGTATTACACTTGCTCAGCTGAATGATATGGAAAGAATGGTCTTTCTTTGCTGCATAACTGACTTCACTTTTGTTCACAGGTTACAATCAGCCCTTCCATTTCACTGCAGTATTATATTGGTGGCATTTTTATTTAAAAAAAAAAAAAAGAGCTTTCTTCTACATGAACTTTTGTTACAAATCAGTTTATTGGGACCAATCAATGGGCAGGACCTTTGAAAGGGTGTGGATTATCTGGTTCGCCCTTTGTGTGGCAAAAGGCTTAGATGCCGCTTAGTACTTGCGCATTCTTCCTCATGTAAAGAAGTGTTTCTGTGAAGGACCAACACCTGACTGAGCCTTGCCTTTTTCATGGTAATGTTTTCACCTGAGTTGCTGCTTATGGTGCTAAGATTAGTTAACTGATACTTATTTAACCTTGGAACAATGTTTATCATAATCCGATTGGCAGATAGTCATTTTTTTTGGCCTTTTCTTTATTCATCCAGACTACCAAATCTCAGTAAAGGGTAGACTGGGGACATCTTTCCACCACCACGTGCCCTCCCCACCCCCCCACCCCACCCCCCAGGTCATCGCTCTCCCTTTTTTTTGCCTTTCCATCCAGGGCAAGCTTTGACTCTGTAGGCAAGACTAGTAGCTACCCAAACCCTCTTGGATTGAGCTCTGCTTTGCTTTTTCAATCTGGCCTTCCCATTTCATGCTGCTGGCAGCTTTTCCTGCAGTGTTCTCCAGTGTGATTTATTATATGATGACATTTGGAGCTGGGCTGTTTTGTTTTTTTTTTTTTTTTTTCATGATGAAGCTTCCTCACGAGCATTACCACTAATTAATATACAAAATGACCCGGCACAATTTAATAATTTGGTAATGTTTTTCGGTGTTTTCTTAAAGATGATGGTTTACAAGTCAAGGCCTGAACTTGCCTGGGTCGTGACCTCTCTGCAGTGTTTGCAGTCTTGTTAAACAAGCAGAAAAGCAAAACATAAATTAGCGTCTCCATTATAAGTTGCTCTACATTTCCCAGTCTTTCAACACTCTGAAGAGCATAGTCAGTGCTAACGTAAGAGAAAGTTTCACTAGGAAAATGGAAATTCCAGCTTTCTGGAATGAGCGAGAAACTAGTTCAGTGCCATTCTCCTCTGGCTGATGTTGTCCTCCATGAGAGAGGGACAAGATGAGGGAATTTGAACTGTGGGCTTGGAAATATTAAACACCTAAGGATAAAAGAAAATGAACAGTTTCCTTTCATTGCAATGGGATATTCCTGTCTGTGTGGCCTTTGGCATCTATTTGCTCTCAGAGGGATGTTCCTAGGGTTACCCACTAGAATTTAGTGGTAAAAACTTCTTTGTAAAAGCACCACTTTCCTCCAGTAGTAGAAGTTTTTATGTCTTTATGCGTTTGTAATTACCCAGCGCCCCAGTTTGGTTTTCCTTATGTTGCCTTTGGACTTAACATGTTTCTGCTCCTTCTGACTTTGAATGCCCTTCCCCCTGTCTTTCCAGTTGACTCACTCATTCTTTAAGCCTCTCTTCGGCATTGTCTCCTCCAGGGAAAGTAGCTTTCTGGACCATCTCTTCCCTCCATCAGAACATCTTATGCCTAAGACCTCCACCTTCCTATGTTAGCTTGAAATTAATTATTTTGTGTCCATCTCTCTGTATAAGGTCTGTTCCATACTTCTCTAGGAAAACTGTTAGTGTGTTTAATTTTCAGTGATTTGATTTCTTGAATAACAATAATGCTTGCCCCTTAATCTGTATATTTCACAGATCTACTTCTACCCCATACATCTCTGCACAGTCACCTGGTATACCAATCAGTAGTTCTACCAGAACATCTCAACTTTGTTTCTTCAATGCACCTTTGTTTATGTTGATGCGTTACCCATTCTTGGCACAATAGATGGACAAAAACAGTGAGAAAGATTGAGAAGGCTGGCATGCCTTATTGTCAGTAGTGGTGTTATGTTTATAAAACTCAAAATTATTTTGGCATCTGATCTTCAATTTTTTAAAAATATTTTACTGCATTTACTTTCATTTCCACGTATTAATTTATTTATTTCCACATTTATTTTGACTTCCTGAGTTTCTAAGATCTGTGACTAAGTTTAATGATTAAAGACTTTCTGTGGAATGAATGTGGAGCATAAATCTAGTGACATTCATTTATTTTTCTTTTTAATTGAGGTAGCATTAATTTACAACACTATCTGGGCTTCAGTTATACAATTTCTCACCTCAGCAACTGTATATATTACACCACATCCACCATCAAATTTGAGACATTAGTTTAAAATGTGTTACTCTTCCATTTTTTCAAGTAAACGGTTTTTAAAATGTGTTTTTCTGCCCATGAAGAAAAACCACGTGTCATTTTTTTTTAATATTATTTATTTATGCATACAAGAACTGGGGTATAAGCCAGAGGTGCGGAAGGTGAGAGGATTCACCAGAGACAGAGTGAGGAGCAGAACAAGCAGATCTACTGACGTACACTGCTGAGGAGAGCAGCGGGCGAGGCAAGAGAGGTCTGCTGTGCCATGTGGGAATCTCCCTGGCTGGGGATCGAACTCGTGCTGCAGCAGCTGTGGATAGCTTCATAGGCTGAGACTTAACCCGCTGTGCCACCAGGGAGGCCCCACATATCATTTTGGATACTGGATATGGTTTCCATCCTGGCTGTGTCATATTTTGTTATTTAGTTGAACAGATTACTTCTATTTGTGAGACTTAATAGCTTCATCAGTAACACAGAGACAGTACTAGTACTTAAGTCTCAGTATTATAATGAACTTTAAATGAGAGATTCGTCCAAAGAGTAAACAGTAGTAGATGCTCCAGTGAGGTACTCAGACCCTGCCCATCATCTCCTAGTCTTTGTGACTCCTATGAAGGAGATCAGAAGAGGCTTCTCTGGGAAAAATTTACACATAATGACCTTTGAGAGACCCCCAGTAGTCAGTCTCTCTGATCATCCTCTAGGGAAGTCTCAGACTCAGAGCTTCCAGTCATTGGTTTAACTTTTAATATGAAGTCACTCAACAAACACCAGACACCGAGGAAAGCCTCCAATGAGCAAGTGGGGGGAGGCCAGAGGAAACAGTGACAAGGCAGAGAATAGAGGAAAATGTTTTTATAAGTCTCTCAGAAATCTAAAGTAAGTTATTGTTTCCATAAAATATAATAGGATAAGACAAAAAAGGAAACATTTAAAAAATAAGAAAGAACTCTTCTTAGAAATTAAAAATTTATAGAAAAGCTTAGCATAAAGGTTGGAAGGTAAAGTTGACGCTAATCCAAAAACTATTTGAAAGAGAAAGAAATAAAAACCAGGACCAAAAAAAGAAAAGAAAATTAGAGGATTAGTCTTTGTTGAGCAATATCCACTATTGGAGAGTCCAGGGAAACAGAAAGTGAGTGGAAAGAAACCTCAAAGAATTCAAGATATTTCTTCAAACTGAATGATTGGAGTTTCTAGTTTAGAAGAAATCCATCTAATGCTAGCAGAATGAGTAAAAAAAGAAAAAAAAACTTTATCTTGAGGCATTTAATTTTTATATTATAGGACATAGAAATAAAAAGTTTCTTTAAAAATTGTGTTTAAAAAAGTCAGAAACAGTCATAAAATCAGAATAGCTCTGGCCTTCAAGCCAGCAACATCATAGAGCAATGCCTTAAATGAGAGAATCCCACCTGGTGCAGCAGACCTCTCCTGCCTTGCCCACTGCTCCCCTCAGCAGTGTATTTCTGATCTGCCTGTTCTGCTACCCGCTCTGTCTCTGGTGATCCCTCTTGCCGCCCCATGCCTCTGGCCTGTACCCCAGCTTGTATGTATAAATAAAAAATAAATCTAAAAAAAAAATTGTGAGGGGAAAATTATTTCTTACCTTGTTCTCTATACCTAGCCAAACTATCAAGTATAAATAGAGCATAATTGTTAAAGTTGGATTAAAGGCATTTCCATAAAGGTCTTTAAATTTTTGCCTCCTGTACAGCCTTTCTCAGGAAGTTTATAAAGTATGTGTACTACAGAGAAGAGGGAATAAATGAAGAAAAAGGGAGGCTAGGATACAGGGCATCTAACAGGAGAGTAGAAAGTTCTAGAATTGCACCTGAGCCAGGCCCAGGGAGCAGTCAGTTCATTTTAAACTTTGAGAACAGAGGGGCTCCAGGAGGGGAATGTCTCCAAGAGGAAAAAAAAACTTTAAAATTCCCTGACATGTTTGAACATAGTGAAAGGATAGTTCTGGTTGCATTTGTCTGGGAGGTAACGTTCGGTAGGTACCTGGTTAACTAAACAGGGGGGCTGGGGGGTGTGGAGAATGCAATTGTTAACTCTAAAAAAACAAAATATTTCCCAAGAAAGGAAATTTACAGTATACTACACAACTTAGCTATCAGTCATATTTATATAATCATAATAAATAGTGCATGTAGAGTAAAATCACTATATGGATTGAAAGGATGAAAAGAAGGGAAGGGGGAGGGGGGAGTGCAAAATTAATGTGAAATCTCCATCTTCCATACTAGAAAGTCAGTAAATATTTAAAGCTGAAAACAAAAACCTAAAAACAGTTGTGTTCGTTGTCAAAGATAAGGAAGTAATTACAAAAAGAAAAGCTGAGAGGGTTGGAAAAGGCTGCCTCTGGAGGCGTGTCAGGAAAGGTGGCACAAGCCTGGCATAGTTTTAAAGATTCCTTGTCTATTTGGGGGGTTAAAGGTAAAATTAAAAAATTTTAAATTTGACAGCTATACTTAACTCTACTTAACACCATGACTTTCACAGGTACATTCAACAAATGAATTATCATTATTACCTTCCTCCTAAAAGGCACAGTAAATAATAAGCCTTGCTAAGCGGGTGATACAGACTTCATTCATTTATCCCATTTTCTCCCAGTGCCCACCATACGCCCACCACGCTGTCTGTGAGAAATGAGGTACAGGCAGATGCTACAGTGCTTCTAGTGTTTGGCTTGTGCAGCTCCCTGATTGACTGTGTCGATGGCAGTGAGGAGAACCACTGCCTTTTTCTGAATCACGTTCTGAAGAAAGTGGTTTTTTTCTGAACCACATCGGCGATCACTTTTTTTTCCTCCGATGTCCACGAGGAAGATTCTGAATTTTTTCTTCTCTTTCACCTAATCATTTGAGGTTTTTACCGTTAAATAAATGGATATCGCTCATTACTCTAGTTTCCTAGTTAACCCTGTCCCACGCGTTCTAATACGTCTTCTCCCCTGACCAGGGCCGCAAGCTTCTCATCATCGGGACCACGAGCCGCAAAGATGTCCTTCAGGAGATGGAGATGCTCAACGCTTTCAGCACCACCATCCATGTGCCCAACATTGCCACAGGAGAGCAGCTGCTGGAGGCCCTGGAGGTGAAGCCCACCAGTGGCTGCATTCCGAACAGAAATGAGTGGAGGCTAGAAATAACGCGAGGGGCACTGCAGACTTTGCCCTGGTGCTTAGTTTCTGGGCCAACCTGGGATTTGGGACCCGGGATGTTCCTTTAGTCGTTTTTTTTTTTTAAGATTTATTTATTTATGTTTACAGGCTGGGGTGTAGGCCAGAGGTGTGGGGTGGTGAGAAGATTTACCAGAGACAGAGTGGGGAGCAGAACAGGCAGATCGACTGAAGCACACTGCTGAGGGGAGCAGCGGGCGAGACAGGAGAGGTCTGCTGCGCCATGTGGGAAGCTCCCTGGCTGGGATCGAACTCGTGCTACAGTGGCTGCAGATAGCTTCATAGGCTGCGACTTAACAGAGGCCCCATTTTCAGGAATTAGAATAAGAAGAGTGAATCCAAGTGAGAGAGAATTAATTTCCCAGTCCTCAGTGCAGGAAGTGTTCAAACTCCCAGGAATGAATTCCTCTGTACCCTCCATGAGCGCACCACAGGGACCAGAAACCAGGAATGGGGCCAGAGGGTAAAGTGATCAATATATGCAAACTCGTCATTCTTCCAATAGAGTAATTTTACACTCTATATTCAACCTATTTACTTGACCATTTACTTTTAATAAATTAGAACAATGATTAAGACCTTAGAAACTTTAAGTATGTTACAGAAGCAAAAGGAACACTTTTTAAAAATAAGTTCCTAATATGGAAATGTTTTCTTACTTTTTTGAGGATGACAGGGTTTTAAATTTTTTTAAAAGCATATACTTTACTAAACTTTTGACTTCCTGTTGGTGTACAGAAATGACTTGAGAGCTGTTAAGAAAATGCTACTAGGGACTTGCTCAGCAGCGACAGAGCAGGGAAAGGCTTCTGCACATCCTCGTGACCCATGCAGTTGGGACATACTCTCAACAAAGCAGAGATCCTCTGTGTGATAGGTGTCTCCAGGTTATCTGGTTAAGTGGCTTTTGTGCCAGGGTTGGGCAAAAGAATTAAATCTAGTCTGTTTTGCCACATACAGATTGTTCCTAGAAAGGAATGTTAAAAATTTTAACTGATATTTATTATGGATTGGTGCTTTTTCCCCCAGCAAATATCTCTCTAAATGATAACAGTGGTCCATAGAAAAGGAGGGTTTAGGACACCCATCTTTACTTTCATCACTGGACCTACTGAGTTTGGGAAGGTCAGGTTAGATTTTTAAATATGGGACCGTCTTGTGAGCTTCAACCAATTCTTACCGACAGTTCTTTTAAAAGTAAACGTGAGAATGAATTGATGTTGCTGATGCAACATTTTTATTGTTTTTGTAGCTTTTGGGCAACTTCAAGGATAAGGAACGTACCACCATCGCCCAGAACGTCAAAGGGAAGAAGGTCTGGATAGGAATCAAGAAGCTGCTGATGCTGATTGAGATGTCCCTGCAGGTGAGATGCTTCCTCCTTGGGGTAGTGCAGGCCCAGGGGCTTCAGGGTCTTCAAGAGGTTTCATTTCCTTTCTGTGTTAAGGTTTTAATGAATTTAAGTTCTAATTCTCTTATGTTATTTTTGAACTCAAGTTGGTTTTAGGAGCTGGCTTCAGAGAGCAAACAATTACTCATTAGTGCTTCTCTTTCCCACTTCTTAAAATTCAAAAACAGAAGAAGGATTATAAAGTTACTTGTAGTTTTAATTTAAGGAGTCACTAGATCTTAGATCTAGAAAAGACTTCAAGGAACAGTTGTTCTGCTGCCCCCTCATTTTAGAGATGAGGGTACTCAGTGTCCCATAGGCTGAGTGTCCTTGGTCATTTGAGGTCACACAGCCGGTTGTCAATCGCGGGCAACGGCGCTGCGCATCAGAGCCCAGGAAGCGACTGGTGTACACCAAAGGGGCTGGCGACTGTTTTAAGAGATAAGCTAATTGAGTTGTACAGATTAGACTGAGGCTTTGTATAGTCTGGCCTGGCCGGGCTCCTAGAAATTCATTCCCCGCCACTCTAGGGTTGAAGCATCCGGGATCCCATAGGAAACTGAGCCCCAGGCTACTGCCAGGGCAAGGGCAGATGAAACTCCTTCGGGACTTTCTCACATCGGCTGGCAACTTACCTTTCATCTTTTTGGAAGGTTAGTCTGCCCCCTCTGTGCCATCCTATGCCTATCTTCCCCACCTGAAACTGTTGGACAGATGTGTCATGAGGTCTACGACTTGGGGACCTCGGCCCTCCCTCATGTTGAAGCCACAGCCCCTGAACAGGGTGCTCCGTGAACTTGAACCTCTCCCCAGGCCCCAGGCTGACAGGCCGGCCGCTGCGTTCAGACCCCGCACTGCTGCTCAGTCCTGCCCTCCAGTCAGCGGGAGCATTTGGTGGTAGAGAGTGAGCTGACATTTCACAGCAACATCTCAAGTAGGCCCTGGGACCAGTCACTTGACGTGAACGTTTTTTAATTTTTCCTGGGTAACTGTTAAAATACAACTGTGGCTTTCAGGAGCCTGCAGTTGTGTGGGTTGAGCTTTCAGCTGGACCTCCCGGAAGCCAATGTATTTATTTTCCTTAATGAGCAGTCAAGTTACAGACTGATCCCTTTGCTTGAGATTAATCTTGGTAAGGTCCGTATACAGACGTATTGTCTCTTCCCTCGGAAGATTACTCTCTCGGGTAGTCAGCTCTCCTCTTCATTTTTTTTTTTTAGTTTCAGCTCACTTTTTTTCAATAATTGCATGGAAGAAATTATGTGCGTTTTTTTCTCCAATCCCTAACCCTTCCTCTTCCTTTGATGCCTGCAGGTCAGTGATCAAGTTAATGCCTCTTATGTACGTGGGGCAGAAAGTGAGAGTGGGGCACTCAGGCCTAATCTTCGGCGACTGACACTTCATAGGCCTCTGAGTTTGAACCCCTTCATGTCAAATGGATTTCGTGCAGCTGAGTGAATTCTCTTTAGATCTGCCTTAGAGAGGCTGAGTCTAAGTGGAGAGGCATGTAGTTTAGCAGAATATAAGTCATGTTACCTCTCTGTTCACTATACACAATTCTGTTAAAACTTGCACAGTGCCGAGGATCTGCTCTGACTGGATGTCACCTGAGGGAATAAAGTCATTTATCTAGATTACTTTTTTCCTCCCTTTCTCTTGACTTTTAATTCCATCGCTACAGGCAAGTCAGTAAGTCGTTGCTCACACATATTAAATATATTTAATGGGCAAAGACCTGCAAGTACCGACTACAGCTGAGCGCCAGCCAGTTGCAGTTTTTTTTAAGAACTTGACAATTGATTCATATGTAATTCTATTCCCAAAGAGGAAAAATGTTTCTTTTGTTAGCTATTCACACATTTTCTTAGTCCTTTGTAGTCTGACCTCTCAACTTTGATACATTTGAAACTTCTCTTCACTGTTTTTCTGAGATAGAAGAAATCTTTAAAAAAAAAAAAAAAGTGGTTGGAGGGGGAATCCAATTGCACACTTACGCACAGCTGCAGTGAGCGTTTGAAAGCTGTTCCTGGAGGGCAGGGAGTTCCCTCTTGGGAAACAGACTCCTGCTCTGGAACATTTTTTAAAAGTTAGGTGTGTTTCTTACTATAAAAATTCATCTTAAGGAATTAAAGATGTTTTTAATGATCATTTTTTAGATAACTTCACATTTCTGGGGGACCAAAGAGAATAAAATATAGTTACCTACCAAACAAATGGTAGAAATATGAATAGAAAATGGACATCAATTTCGATAATTCAGTAACAACCACCAGAACCAAAACTCAGAACGTGCCCATCTCTCCCGACACTCACGGCCCTACTCTCAGTCACAGGAGACCTGGATTATCTAGCGACGGCGTCAGAGAAGTCAGCTCCACTCTTCATTTTTTAGTTTCAGCACAGTTTTTTTCATTAATTGCAAAGAAAGAATAGGTGCGGGGGAGATGAAAGCGAAGGAAGGCTGCTTAGCTGGTCACGTGGAGTTAAAGGGCTATATTTTAGTCATCTAATCCACCGCATTGGTTTCTTCGAGTTTGGTCACACTTCATACCTCAGATGACCCTACGAATCCGATGCTATTTGACCCTCCGCCCTTCAGTGGCCACCTTGTGGTCTCACTGTTCCTCTCTGTGCCTCTCTGGCCTTCTGCCACCTCACACGGCACTTGCCCAGGGAGCTGTCCGCCCAGGCGCCCATGAACACCGGCTGGGGCGCTGAACCTTGCTCACAGCCCTCCTCCACTCTGGGAAATCTACGGAGTGACGTCACCTCCTTCGCTGCACACCAGAATGCTGGTCAAGGAGCAGGTAGCACGTTTCTGTGACTCAGCAGAGACGTATGGAAGGCCGACCCAGGCATTTCCTTGGCATGGAGTAAGCGCCTAGTTATTAACCAGTCGTCTTTATTTCCTCTGATGTCTTTAGATGGATGCTGAATACCGTGTGAGAAAATTCCTGGCCCTCTTAAGAGAAGAAGGAGCGTAAGTACATGGCACACTTGAGGCTGTCAGTCTGGCTGACCCTCTGTCCAGCCCCAGCGCCTAGTCTCAGAGTTGCTTTGCAGTGCATAGACATCTGAATTTGCAACCTTTCTTGGACAACTTTTTTGCTGTTCACTAGACTTCTTTGCTGTGTTGTAGCTCTGAGAGACCAAGCAAGGAAATTGGTTGCACTGTTGGTTTGCTCTCCTTGTCCTGCTTCACAAAACTCCCTTGTCACAATGCAGGGAAGAGCTCAATGGTCCATATTTACTGGAGCCTGCTTTTCAATGCATGGAGCTCTGACCTCCTTGTGAAATGCTCACATAGTAAATGCATAGCGAGAAACATAGAAGCTCATAGTGATTTCATGATGAAAGGCTTTTTACAGACCCCCATGTGTTTTGTGTGTGTGTGTTTTGGGTTTTTTTCAGTAGCCCCCGTGACTATGAAAATGGGTTATTTTCAAGTACATAGTGACCAAAAGAAGCGACCACGGTGCAGATGGCCTGGGGTCTTCACGACATACTGAAGCTACTGGACTGAGTGAAATGCCCCCCCACTCCGCGCGCTCGCTCTGCATGAGTAGTGCAGTAACCTCCCTCTGCCTCCTGAGATCCCTGTTTTGTGGAAGGTATAAATTTGCTCTAGAATGCCGTGCTTACCTCTCTGTGCAAGCTAAGGAGATTCCTTCTTCTCAGCCTCTAAGTGTATTTGTGAGCACTACACATCACCCCCACCGCTGCCTCCCAACTCTCAATAAACGTGATGCTGTTGCAAGACAACACGGGCCTGTTGGAAGGAGCAGTGTAACCACAGTGGCTAGAGGTATGGGGTTACCTGACAGCTTCCGTGTGCTAACACTAAAGGTAACTCAGTGTTTAGTTAAAGGTTCCCTCAGAAACCTGGCTATTTTTGCCTGAAGAAACTGGGTTTTGAATTGTTAAGCTGCTCTTCTCAATCATTTCCAGAGCTGCTTCCAAGTTGCAGTCAGGAGGAGCTCTATCTTAATGGAAAGACAGATTTTTATTGTGTGGGCTGTGACATCCCCATGATGTAACTTAGTTTGCTGTGGTAAGCGACGTGCTAATCATTACTGCTTGGTAGATGTTGTTGAAAACTTGTGAAAGTGTATATGGAAAAAGCAAACACCTCTCACCAGAAAAGAGGTGTTAAAATTAAGCCAGAGTCCACATCTCAAGGGCCAGCTCCTTCGTATGACCCTGAAGCTTATTGCATCACCACTTTTCTGTTTCCCAAATGACTTTAGAATTCATCCTTCATTTTAAATTACCTGTACTATCTAACATCTAAATAAAACACTATCTCCAAAAAAAAAAAAAAAAAAAAACCCAGACCCTTCCTAGTACTCCCCCTCAGTCCTCTCACATCCATTCCAGTACATTGGATATTTCCTCCCACCTCGACGTGTTTCTTCCCCAGGGAAGAGAACAGATAATCTGGCTTGTCACTGAGCTACAGGACTCCACCTAGGCCATCCCACCTGGTGACGAGAATGATGAAGATGCCACCGCCTCCCCATTGCTACTTGAAACTCGAGGACAAGCGATTGGAAGCTATCGGAGGGTGCCCAGCGCCTCCTGCGAGCCTTGTGCCAGTGCCCCTTGGGTGTGGCTCTACCATTTGTCCCTGTGGTGAGAAGGCAGATTATCTCCAGATCTTGCTGTCTGTATATTTTTGCTAACCGTGCACATCCGAGCAACTGTTTGGGGTTTTATCCCTAGCTGACTTTGTGGCTTTTTAAAAGTGGATTGTGTCGTGAAATCTGGTGATTCCTGGTGGCCAGTGTCTGGACCCCCCTTATTTGTTTTAAATTTTGCCTCTTTTCTCTTCCCTTGAAGGCAGCACATGTTGTATTAACGTGTCTCTTGTTAAGTGAGGTTTACATCTTTGTTTTGTCCAAAACTATATTGACAAATATAAAATACTATATTGTTTAATGCAAATGAAGGAATGCAATAAAGAGTACATATACTTGAAACATTCTCTAGACCAATATTTTGAACCAACACTCATACCTGATATGAATGAATGAAGCGGGGACTCAAATGTCTATGTTTTAACTAGCATAAGGAGACAGGTGATTTGATTGGAAAAAACCTGAGTTTAATTATTTAGAAAATATAGTTATTTTTAAAAGAAAAACAAATCAATAACATTTTAAATGTTAATGCACAGGAAACTTTATGCTCATTTTACCTATTAAAAAACTAAGGGGTATCAAGACCATCAATGAGTTAGTGAAAAACCAAAAGAGAATATTGTTTCTCTCTCTTTTTCTTTTTTAAAGAGTGAGAGATTTTATTTTATTTTCATCGAAGAACTGGGCTGTAGAGGTTTGAGGGGAGTTAGAGGATTGACCAGAGGCAGAGTGGGGAGCAGAACAGGCAGATCTACTGAAATACACTGCTGAGGGGAGCAGCAGGTGAGATAGGAGAGGTCTGCCATGCCATGTGGGTCAGCTCGCTGGTCAGGGATCGAACTCAGGCCCTAGAGGTGATAGCACTGAGACTTAACCCCTAGGCCACCAGAGGGGCCCAAGATTACTGTTTCTCAATTAGAATTACTCCTCCCTGTCAAATGTACAAATAAAGAAACTCAAACACTCAGTGGTATTTCTTCACATGGTTTGTTTTGGGTATCCTGCATCCTTTACGTTTCTGAGCTGGCAGATCTCTCAGCCTAAACCCTGGTCCTAGAGTTGGCCCAAGTTAGGACAAAAGTCAGCCTAAGAAATCTGCAAGATTCTGTGGGAAGAGGCCATCTAGAGAGCTGCTCTGACAGCATCCCAGGAGCTTTCCACACCATTCTGGGAGGAGGACCTGAGGCCACCCGGTCCCTGTGCGGCTTGAGAAGGTGGAGTCTCTCCCAACACTCTGCATAGCCCCTGCTGGGCCAGGAGCACGGAGATGCCCCATGGCTTGGGACACAGCGGGGAGGCCCCAGCTCGCTGCTGCCTTCGAGTTCCTCATCTATACATGCATGATTAGCAGTTTAGAAGATGTAATTAAAATCTCTAAAAAAATAGGTCATTTTAGTGTTTTTAAATTTATACATCTTCACTGAAACACTTTTTTTTTTTTAATGTAACATGGAAAAACCATGTCATGGTGGTTAAAATGTAGGTTTAAGGCTGTCTTTTCCTATTCTAAAAATCACCATGAACAGCCTCCTTTAAGTTTCAGCAGCAAGTCATGGAGAAGATTTGAGTGTGTATAATAATCAAATCCTGGTAAACAGACTTGTTGAAGCATTGAGTCAGCTATAAACAACCAACCCAGCCCAAACACAGAAGGTAAAAAGCAAGACTTAATTTTCCTTGCCTGGCAACTCAATCCATAAGCTTCTTCAAAGAAGTGACTGGGAAAGGTGTGGATGAGAGTTCAAAAAAGCATGTAAATTTCAGAAGTTATTGCAAAATGATCTAAAGTTTCTCATCAGCTGGCAGGCAGTGCCAAGATTGGGTCCTGGAGCTGAGCCCATGGAGGGTGTGTTCTGTATGGACAGCGTGGCATTAAGATGCAGGAGATAGCACCTGCGGTCGGCAAGAGTCCCAAGTCGGAAAGACAGAATCTGCAAGGAGGACTCGGCCTTGAAATCTTCCCAGCATGCAGTCTCCACCCAACTGCCTCTGCTTCATTCTTTGGGAAGTAGAAGATGAATGGTAAGATCATATTTTGCCTTCTAGAAAGCTCTATGTGAAGCTAGAGGAAACGATGACAGCATAGCAGCTGCGAGTTCGCTGAAGTAACTCCGGGTCAGTCACGTCGCACGTTGTCACATGTCCCCACACCCAGGGCAGTCACGGAGTCACCATCGGGCACCAGAGGCTCTCATTGTAATAATCATCTCACCACCATCTTCCCCTGGCTTGTCCTCACCCTCCTTCCTTTGACCTTTATTTGTACCTCATCCCCTCATCCTTGAGCTCTTCCCTTCTTCATCAGCTAACACTGCTTTGAAAGAGAGCTTCTCGTTACAGTGTCTCTTTTCTTTCTATTGGGTCTTTTTATCAACTTCCTCTTACTTTATTAGCATTAGATCTTATTAGTATTAGATTAGTATTAGATCTTATTAGTATTTATGCTGAGGGAGAAACTAAATGTTCAAGCACTGCTATAAACTGTATTCGCTTTAATGAAAGAATATGATTAATCATAGAAAAGATTACAAGTGTGGGGGTAAGTCTCAATAAGAACCATTTAAATATTTGGCAATCTTACAGGTGAAAAGAAAGGAACCCCAGGTGCCGGGGAAGATGAGTACTAGGTTTCTGGAGAAGTGAGCAGCTCTGTCAGACATGAAGGCCTTTCTCTGTCCAGTTCCTTGCCCAGATAAAACAACCACATTTGTGGTTTAATTTTTTCAGGGACTATAAAGACACATCATGGGCAAAATAAAGTTTGGAAACTTCTAGTAGCCACTCCTACTCTAAGGTTGAGTCTGGATAGAGCACCAGGCAGCTGTCTCCACCACTCAAGGCCATCCACTTAATTTCATGTGATTTTTTTGTATGCAGCGAGATGAATAAGATTTGTTCCCAATAAAGGTTGAATGGGGAGAAAGAGAAAACATTTTAGCTGAGCCAGATAAAGCGAAGGTGACATTTTATGGGACAGTCTGAAGACCAAAGGATTTTCTGTTGTCATAAAACTGAGTTACAGCATCTCACTGTTGAGAAGGTGTGACCGTGAGCTTCAGATGAGTCCTTTTGAAGCGGCGGTCCAAGGAGAGAATGCCCTTCCCTCGAGCGTGCCCTCTGGTTGGGTCTTTCTGCCCAAACCAATCTAAAACTTGGAATGTTCCAGACAGCCCAGGGCACACCATTCTGTCTCCCCAACCAACCCAGCAGTTTAGATCTTGGAGTACAAGTAGCAGGAGAGATCCATTTCCAATCAAGATTCATTTTCAATAGAGCAAAGGCCACTTGCCTAACAAATGGAGTTGAAACTGGGTGAAGAAGGGACTGAGCCGCAGGCTGACTCGGTGCTCCCATCTTTCAATGTCTGTGCCACTACTTTGTGCAATCGAAGCACCAGAATCTATGAAACGAACTACTGCCCAGGTTGTTTGACTTCTAAAACTGGAAATTCTTTGTTAGAAGTCGCTTTAGAACAAAGTATGCCTGTAAGAGTGCTCCAGCGGTGACGCCTACAGTCTACACGTCTCGGGTGGCCTTGCCTAGAGAGAGAGGAAAGGACCGCAACTTGGGTCGCTAATTTAGGAGTGAAAGCTAAGCCCACCACATTCAGAACCTACCATTCTTGACCTTCTGAGCATTCGCCTGGAAACCCCACACACTATACAAGGTATCCACTGGAAGTTTGTTTACCTTCTCTTTAATGACTTAACAGAAAAAAACTGCATGATGAAATAGATTTTCTCCAAATATATATATATTTATATAATATATAATCTTAGTTAACTCAAAGGTATATACATTGTATAATAAATAATATTTATAAAAAGAGACTTTTTGAATATAAAATCAAAAAGATCAACAACTTCTACAACTTTTTACAAAACTTTGGATACAGCAGGTTGGTAGGAAATTTCTGTTGGATACTATGACCTGACTACAGCAAGAATAATTACAATGCACTCAATGTACTATTATTAAATAATTACTTGTCAGCTACTTGAATACGCCCCAGAAACATGACTTTAGCACGTTTAATATAGAATACATAGATATGAAAAGACTGTTTGGAAAATTTGTATCCATTCTGCTGAAATAATTCTCACATAAAGCAAGCATTATGCAGATGACATGATTTAAAACTTTTCAGTCTCTGGTGAGGCAGGGAGGGGCAGCTGGACTCCACGGAGGCACGGGGTGTGCGTGTAGCAGGGCTCACGGCCAGCGGTCCAGAGCGCGAGCTCGGCCTCCAGACCATCGCCTTGGCAAGCCGGCCTGGCCAGGCAGGACGATCGCCTGACCTGGTGTCTTAGACCAAAGCGAGACAAGAGAAAAGCAGAAACCGCTGTTCTGTTGTGCAACCTGGCTGGGCTCTTCTTTCTGCTGAGTCTCCTTAAGACAGATCTCTTGTGTGACTGATACTGTCAGGCCCGTTTGCCTCCATTTCACCAGCTTCGTCTAGGACCCTCTAGAGAACTAGAGTGGAGCACGGAGCACGCAGCTCTGAGAGGCCTCGAGCAAGGGAGCGCTTGCTTTCCTTCCGGGGCCTAGTCCTGGTGCTGGCACCTGCTGTGTGATGCTGTCTCAGCCTCCAGAGAGGCCGGCAGATCTGTGTGAAAGAACTCTGCGTTTCTGATTACTCTCACAGATCAAAGAAAGAAAAGGATGCGGGAAGGTGTGTCCTGGCTGGAGAGGAAAGGGAGGAATCATTTTTAGCCTTCCCATGTAGCGGTCACAAGGTTCAGGGCTAGAGCACTCTGACGGAACTTTTTGTCTAATTTGTGCTCAGGTGACCTAGGGTCCCCCTGCTCCACCTGGAGTTGTTTTTAGGATGCATCTGCAGGTGAGCAGGGCTGGGGGGATTAAAAGGCCCCTTCCAAAGATAGCACGTCTTTCTTTAGGCAGCCACTGGGGCCAGGGAAGGCTTGCCCCCCACACCCCATACGTAACCTATTTACAACAGCTGCTACCAAAAAATATACCGCATTAATGGTGGACACTGCAGCATGGGAAAGGGAGGTTTTGCGAGCCGACTGCAGGTCACAAGAGCCTCTCGTGTTGAAACAGGGTCACAGAGAAAACGAGACTGAGAAGAACACACGGCTGCTCTTCGAACAGCTTCCTGGGTCCCCTATAATCGCTTCGGGCCGCCCTACCACTTGACCCTAACTAAACCTATGGCTTTGCTCAGAACGTGAAAGCGTAACCGATTCAAATGCGAGTGGACAGAGACGAGGGGACTGCAGGGGCCTGTCCAACTTCCTCACTCCCACCTCACCGGCATCTTGGAGTGTCCCCAGAAGCAGCGGCTTGGAAACAGAACCTGCCAACACTGATGTCTTCCCAGCGGGCAGAGAGCTCACATCAGCCCAGCCTGCTCTGTTGGAGTAGATTTTTTTTTCCACTTTTATTTTCTTTAACATGTGCAAAGATAAGCCTCGGGTCTGTTCCTGTCAGACCCTAGAGAACTAAAAAGAGAGCCCCTTCTTTAAAAACCACACACCATCCAGAGTAGGGTGAGAAACGTAAGATGAGAGAGAGGGCGGGAGCCGGCCGGTCAGCGGGCGGGTGGGTCCAGGTCATTACCACACGTGCATCTGGCAACAGTCCATTCCTGGCTGTCGGCTGCCGAGGGCCAGGCCCGGCTCTGGGTCCTGCTTCCCACAGGGCTGCGGTGAGTCTGCCCGGCCACACACTTCACCTGTTCCCAGTGCCCTTGGAGAGAACAGAGGAAGAATCAGAACCTGATTCCTTGCCCTGAGGGACCACCCATGAGGCGCAAAGATCAGAGGCTGCAACAGGAGACCCCAACACTCCTTGTACTTGGAGGTAACAGGGATTGAGTGGCCTTCCATGCTCCCCAAGACGCTGGGGGCCGCCACGAGGAAGTCGTGACCTTCTGGCTTTGACGTCCGCAGACTGGGATCCAAATCCCACTGCTCCCACCTTCTAGCTGGGGACTCAGGCAGCGGAGGGCCAGGGTGACTGCCCTCGTGGAGGACGCTGCCTGCTGGACACTGGGGAGCCCTGCCCCGCCAGGGCCTGGCCCCAGCCCGGAGTCCACCCTGACACTGCAGTTCTGCTTCCCGCCAAACAGAAGGTCTGGTTAATCCGCCGTAACTCCGTCTCCTGGGGAGCTGAGGCCTGAAGCGCTTTCACAGGCTTCCCCAGCAGCCCTCATCTCCTGGCGGTGCTGCGGGGCGAGGACAAGTCTGTTTTACACAGGCAGAAACTGAGGCTCAGCACAGTCAAAGGGACGTGTCCCGGGCTCATCCCAGGTTAATGGCAGACCCAGGACTTGGGGTCGGCCTGGCCACCTGACTCTCAGACCTTATGACACCTGAAGGCAAGGAATGAATGAGGTCCTTGAAGGCAGGAGATCCCTGGTTTGCCTAGCTATTTTCTCACACAGGTAGGGCCAGGACTCTGGCCTTCCCATGGCATCAGGCAAATTTGGCTGGGGGCCTCCCTAATGTGTGTGGAGGGCACAGGCCCTGCTCTGTGCCCCCTTCCCTCTCCTACTTCACGGTCAAGGCAGACAGGCTAGCCTAGAGAAAAGCTAGAGGCTCTGTCCCCAGGGTGCCTGCAGGCTTTCTCAAAAGTCGCCACCTTGCCAGCAGAGCGTCAGTGTGGATGAAAGGCCCAAAGGGCCCACCAGGTCTCAGCCTGTGTCTCCAGACCAAGCAGCAAGCCTGGGGGAGCAGCTCCTGGAGCTCAGTTCCACTCGGCCTGGAAGCTTTGCCGCCTCCCCAGAGCCCTAGGACCCTGCGCGGGGCCACTGGTGCATGTGGCCTCCCGTCCACGCGAGCCCCAGCTGGAACATGGCTCTTGTTCCCAATTCACAAATGAGGAAATCGGGGCTCAGAGAGGCCAAAGAGCCTGCCAGATGCCCCAGCCACCTGAGTGTTTATCAAAAGGACACCAGGTTGGGAGAGAATCCTTTCTTCCCTGCCCTGAGTTCAAGGTGGAAGCAAAATGACTGTGGCCCAGATGGAGAAGACTCTCCAGCCTCCTGTTTCAAGTTTGCTACCCCCCGGTTTAGCAGTGAGAAACCAAGCTCCAGCCTGCACACAGGAGAAGCCCGGGCCCGCGATCTACCTGGACGTGGCACCTTGAACCACGTCTGTGCCGCATGTTACATAAGATCGGGGAAAATGCAACCTCAGAAATGAGGAAAGAGGACTGACAGAGTTTTAATTTGGGGGGTATCAGTACTAACACAATCTGGGGTCACTGGTGGATCTTGCAGACACCCAGGGCAGCTAGCACCTCCTTCCTGCTGGGCGGTGGCTCATCTGACTGCCCACGCAGAGGAGGCCAGGGGCTGGACTCTTGCCTCCGACCATCACCCTCGGGCCCAGGCTGGCTGCCGCGGCCTCAGCAGGAAACCACCCCATTCCGGAGGCTGAGACCCGGGTTCAGCATCCCCAGCTGTGCAGTGGTCTGGACAGATGGCCCTATCCAGGGTTCCTGCTCTAAAACTGATCCCACACAGCCCCCATCGGAATGGCCAGAGCTGTATCCTGCTCGAGCGTGGGGGTCCCGTGGTGCCTCTGACCCCCGTGCATCAGAGGAAAGTGGCGAGTGCAGTCTTCAAACATTCCTCCCACCTTGACAGCAACAGGTGCTGTGAATTCCCTCCCGGTCACCAACTCTTCCGCTGTCGTTTTGAAAAGCAGTAAGTGAAACTGCCGGGCGAGGACACGGGCTAGTTGGCGTCCTCACGGCACAGCTCTCCGTCCGGGCAGTAGAACAGCCTTCACACCTGCTGCTCTCCGCACCCCTCAGAGACCCTGCTCGGCTCAATCATGCCTGTCAGTGTCCCGGTGAGGGAACCAGCCTCGCAGGTGGCTGGCTGGTAAGCAGTGGGGCTGAATCACCTTTGTGCTCTCTCTCCTCGCCACACTGCCTGCAGGCAGACCCCAAAGGCATAGCTGGGGGCTTCCCCCATGGGCTGGGTGAGTCACCCCATCACCAGGGCTCTCCCCGATGGTGATGGTGCCAGCTTCCTCCCATACCTCACAAAGGCCCCTACGCTGCCCCAGCCAGCGATGACCCAGGCAGGCAAATCCTTGCCATGGCCCCAGTTCTTTCACTTGTTCCTGACAGCACCCCGGGGGAGGGGGCAGATGTGGAAACAGGGCTACATGGACCTGTCTTGCCTGGGTCCCCTGGTTGGTGAATGGGGAGAAGGGCGAGCGGGCCGGGCTCAGGCCTGTATATACGAGGCTCCCTCTCAGGGCAGAGAACAGGGAGCCAGGCCTCCAGCCTTCCACCTTCAAGACTCGAGGCCCGCCTCACTTCAACCTTGACCTGTCCCGAGAGCCTGTGGGTACAGGGCCAGTCACGGTCTCTCCCACGCAGGCCATCTCTGGGAAGCTTGGGAACAGAACCCAGCGGCCTTTGATGCCTTGATTACTCACCGCCAGCACTCTGAACTCGAATCCCTCCTCCTCCCCATCTCCATCCATAAACTCGGTGAGAGTGCACCCCACTCCACCCAAGCTTCAGATCTGGCAGGATATGGGCTTATACACCGCTTCCCCCCACCCACCTCCTTGAGGTGGTAGGATTTATGCTTGTGCAAAAACTTGCCCTCTGAGTTCAAGGTGGAGGCAAAATGACTCTGCCTCAGGGGTGGAAGAGACTTTCCAGCCTCCTGTTTCAAGTATTCGAACTCTCTGGTTTTACAGGGAAAAAACTGAGGCCCAGAAAAATGAAAGAACAGGAAGCTAGGGGCAGAGTTGGGCCCAGAGTCGGGGTCCCAGCTTCCAGCCCTACAGCAACCTCCCCTCTTCTGGCTCCACAGATGCCCCCTAAGGATAGCCACTGGCCATGCTGGAACTTTGACCTGGCTTAGAGTTTACCAACTTGGACGGGGCAGTATTGCCCACACTGGGTTATTCTCTGTGCTCTGTGTAAACGCTCCCCCTAAGCTCCCCCCCAGGACTGTTCCCACTAAAACTGGGGAAATCCTGGTTTCCTCGCTGCCTGTGGGAACTGGAGTGTGTTGGCCACCCTGGGAACAGAAGGGGCCTTTACGAAGAAACAGGCAAACCCAGCCCCCCAATGAGGGCCCGGCCGCCCCTCCCCCTCCCCGCACCCTACCTGGCTCCCTACTTGCAGGTGTGCACGTCGTAGATGCGGATGCACTCCTGGCAGCTCACGTAGCAGCACCAGTGGAAGATGCAGTGGCACTTCTCCTTCCGCTTCTCCGTCCTCGTGTTGTGGCCACGGCCGCAGCACAGCAGGTCGCAGCCGTCGATGCCGTGGGAGGTGACGTTGCAAGTCCGGTCCCTGGTGCCAAAGGAGCCCGTCTCGGGGTTGGGCTCGCAAAAGTTGGGGGAGTTCTCGTAGTAGACCAGGTCCCTCTCGGTGGGCGGCTTGAAGAGCGCGTACTTGGCACGCAGCGTCTCCACCCAGCCGCGGGACTCGCGGTGCTTCTCCACCACCATCTCTGACGCGCTGTCGTACTTGTCCTTGAGGAAGTCGCCGATGGCGCGGAAGTCGGGCTGAGCCCACCAGCAGGTCTTCACCTCGCAGCTGCCCGACAGCCCGTGGCACTTGCACTTGAGGTGCATGTGATCCAGGATGGTCTGGGGAAGAGGAGCAGCAGCTGACCCCGGGAATGCCCCGACCTGAGCCCTCCCGCCCTGCCCCCTCCCCTAGTCCTCCTCGGGCCGGGCCGGGAAGGGAACTGAGTGCGGAAGGAAGGACCATCGAAAAATTGTCACCACTGTTTTGCTACCCCCCACACCCCAAGCACTGGCGGCAATCACATCCATTCCTCAAAGCCCCAGGAAACAGGGACTGTTGTTCCCATTTAACAGATGGGGAAACTGAGGCTGGAAGGGCCATGACTTGCCCTAGGCAAAACAACCGTAGGAAGGGCTGGAGACTGAATTCAAGGCCACCTGACTTCACAGTCCTACAAAGGCCATCCAAGTGCACAGATGGGCTGGCAAGGACTTGCTCCAGAGGGCGGCCTCACTTCCCGGCTGACTCATCACAGGACAAAGGCAGGGGACAGTCCAAGGAGAAAGGACAGTGGACAGAAGAGGTGACTGAGGGTGTAGGTGGGGGGCCAAGCCAGCCAAAGGGAAAGAGGAGAAGAGGACGCAGAGGGCCAGACAACCAAGCCTGGTTGCCGGGCCTCGGCCAGGCGAGAGCAGGGACGGGGTCCAGGGCAGGGGCTGGGCGAGGGCAGCAGCTCACCGTGCGGCCAGCCTCATTGTTGTGCTTGTTCATGGCTGAGCGCGCGTCTGGTCTGTTCTCACGGGCATCCGCAAACTCCCGGGACACGAGCACCCCGAAATCAGCGTCCTCGCTGCAGCCGCCCCACTTCCAGCCCTCGCCGGGTGGCCCCTTATGGTGTGAGTCACAGCCGCAGATGGTGGAGGTGCCCTCGGCACAGGAGCGCGTGACGGCGAAGGCCACGCCGGCAGAGGCGATGGCGTGCACGAAGGCCGATTCTCGGGTGGCTGTGGAGAGGGCGCGGGAGGCATTGCTCAGGCCGGTCCTGGGACCAGGCCACCCTGCCCCGACCTACCCAGCACAGATGAGCTGGAAGACGGAAAGGGCTGAAGGGCTTATAAGTTGAGGGAGGAGGGAGAAATGGAGGTCCCTGGTGGGTATGCCCACTTTATGGATAAGCAAACTGAGGCCCAGGTGGATTGGCCAGTGGTTTAACCCAGGGCCTCAGCATATGGTGCAGGGTAATATGGAGCCTGTTAGAAGAGGGTGGAACCATCGTTCTGGTAGGACGCTGAAGGGAGGGAGGCTGCAGGGTCGGTCCCAGGACACCTTCATGTCACCTTCCGCTCCACAGATGCCAGCGCAGGCCGCAGCCCTCACACTGCTGGAAGAGCCAGAGGCCTGGGGGAGGGAGGCCGGGAGCCTAAGGCCTAAACCTTCATCCACCCGTTCCCCGCAGGGACGGAAGCACCAGGGACCTTCCTGGGCCTCGCTCTGGTACTGCAGTGGCTAAAACTCCCTCGGCTGCCAGAGAGCCCGACCAGGTAGGCGACAGCCCCAGTCTCAGCCTCTCCCTTCCCATTCTCCACCCAGATAAAACTAAGCCTTTCTTGGGAGAGTGGGAGGCAGGGCAGCTCCCCTGGCTGTTTCAGGGTCCCCTGAAGGGAAAGGAGAGTCTCATGGGTCGCCCCCTACCCTCATTATAATGAAAGCCACGTCTGAGCAGTTGGTATGCACTAGATTCCGCCCTGTGTGCTTGACCCTCTTAACCCTGACAGGCAGAAAGTCTCCTGTGGACCCATTTTACAGGTACAGACTGGCGACTAGGAAGGAGCGGCCTAGAGACCCGCAGCAGTCCTCCTCTTCTCCCTCCTGGAGACCACACCAGTTCAGGGACTGACGTGCCCAGGGCTAGGCGCTCGCCCGGTCTCGGGCTGGCCTCTAGGGCGCGAGGGAGATCGCGGCCCGCTGACAAAAGGGGCCCGGTAACCCACAGGAGCCATTGCTGCCTCTTCAGAGGCGCCAGCGCCCTCGTGGGCCACCGGCCCAGGAGAGAGCGCAGCGGGCCGCCCGCGCCCGGGAGGCTGCGCCGCGAGGGCGGCCCCGGCTCCCCGCGCCTCCGCTCTCCGCGCCCCCATTCCAGCCCCCTCCCACCCGTCGGCGCCCGGGCTGGGGGTGCCGAGGGCGAGCGTCTCGCTTCCGGCCGGGCCCGCGGCCTCTCGCGGCGGCGGCGGCGCCCCGGCCCCGGGCCGCGCTCGGTTCCCAGCCCCGGGAACGCGGGGGCGGCGGGGGCGGGGCGGGGATTAGCCTGGGAGCGGCGCTGACAGCCCCGCTGTGCCGGTCCCCGTCCGGCGGGGCCCGCTGGGCCGCTCAATCCGCCTTTGTTCGCGCGGTGTCACACCGCATTACCCGCATAATGCGGCCGCCGGGCCCGGGCCGCCGGGCCGGCCGCCACCGCGTAGCAACGGGCGGCTCCCGCGGCCGGGCCGCGCCCCCGGCCCCGGCGCCGGCCCGCGAAATCCCCATTGAAGCGGCGCCCCCCGCCCCCGCGCCGCGCCGAATGGCCAGAGGGCGTGTGAATGGCGCGGCGGCCGCAGCGGGCGCGGGGCCGGGCCGCGCGGTGGGGGGCGGCGCTCGGGCCCTTTTCAAGCCGCCTAAGCCCCTCCGGGCCGCCCGCCCCCGGCCCCGCCCGGGGAAAGCGATCCCGGGCTGGCCGCGCCGCCTCGGCCGCCGCCAGCGCCCCGCCGTCGCGGCCTCTCCCCTTCCGGCCGCCGACCCCTGCGCCCCCCGCGCCACAGGTGCAGCGCGACCCGCTCCGGGCCAGCCCCGCCCCAGGCCGCCCCTCCGGGAGGGCCCAACCCGGGGTGTCGGTTCCCGGCCTGGGCCGAAGATGCGCTCCCGGGACGGACCCACTCCTCTCCTCCCCGGTCTCCAAGCGACGGGCAGAGATTAACTCTTGGCAGCCAGCACGGCGGGGCTGAGACTTGCCAGAGGCGGGGTGCAAACGTGGACCCCAGAGCCCGGCTCGAACTCCCGGTGCACGACCCCGGGGCGGGTGTGCGTGCGTGGGCCTTCTCCCTGGAGGCCCTGGCCATCACCAGATTGCCAGGGTCTCTGGCATGCTACCGACCTTCCCCACCTCCCGCCCCACACCAAACTTGCCCTTTGCAATTTAGGTAGGAAGGCGTGTACTAGAACCTACAACGGTGACTTAAAACGTTAAGCCCAGACGTAAACGGGCCATAAGCTCAAAGACCCGATTTTCACTGGCTACTGTCCCAAGCGGGGAAGAGCGATCAGAAGGTGAGTCTTGCTTTTGGGGAGCGCGTCTAGACGCCAGGCTGTTTGATTAAGCGCTACCTGGCCCGAGGTGGGGCACCGGAAGGCGGTGAGACTGACACACCGGCAAGATCAGGTTTGAAATGCAAACCGCCGCCACTTGGCCCCAATTAGAGGCCAAACCTTTTATGTAAACAAGGAATAATTAGCTTTGGTAATAGAAGCGTAAACAGAAGCATCATCCATTGATTCGCTAATTGCCCTTCTGTCCCATGACAATAGCCTGTAGGTCGGACAGACCCAGTGCACCAGAAGCACAGGTAAGGGGGGACTGCACCCTGAAATGGGTGGGGGGTGCCAGCTACCCTACCCACCCATTCCGTGCTCCCCTGCATCCCCCCAGATTTAGCTGGCCCTCAGATCCCTTTCTTTCCTGCTGTGGATGTGGCTGTTCTGGAAGAATGGAAGGCCGGGCTCACCAGTTTGGTGGGCAAAGCCCTGTGGTGCCAGCTGGTCCAGTCTGTGCGGAAGAGGCGTCGCGGCTGCGGGAGCCCAGCTGGGCTCCTCCATTGCTGGACCCTGCGGTTCCTCTCAGCCCTGCGCATCTTCAGCCCAGGACTCATAGGCCCCAAAATCCCCTTCTTGGAAGCAGTCAACCCCGCCTCCCTCTATCCAGGTGCCTTCATGTCAAGCTGTAGTCGCCAGGTCGCCGGTGGCTGGATGTTCCCCAAAGCCAGCCCATCCACTGGCCCTACCACAGTCTGTGGGTAACTGGCTGCAGGGGTTTGGGCACCACAGAAACTTCTCATGGAAGCACTTGGGAGCAACGCAATGCCACAAACACCAGGCAGCTTTCTCAGTTCCAGAATTTTCTCTATGGGAAGGCCTAGAGGTGGTGAGGCCTCCTCCCCTGGATTTGTATAGCACTAATAGCACAGCATTGGGGAAATGTCACAGATGTCCACATCGAAGCCCGGGGTCGCAGCTGTGCAGGCCAAGAGGGGCTCCCAGCTGGCCTGGGGCCTGGATCCCAGAGCATCTACGGCTGCCCAAGCCCCAGCAGCCCCTGAGAAGGTGTAGCAGCTGTAGTGGCAGCCTGGGTCCATTCAGAGAAGGACCACCACTTGCTGGGGGGGCCGTGGGTTGTGACCAATTTTATCCCCTCCTCCCCTTTCCTGGGCTCAGAGCTCAGGCACGCTGAGGTCAAGAGTCACAGCCTCCCAGCTCTCTCCCGACTGGCCCGTCCCCACCCCCTACCTGAGCTTGAGCTTGAGACAGTACCTTTGTCGAGGACGGGCCCGAAGATGGCCAGGCTGTCGTCTATGGTGGTGCAGTTCCATCGGCGGCCCCGGAACTGGTGCTGGCACTCCTGGATGCCCAGCTTCACGCCCTCAGCCACGCTGGGCATGATTTCGATGTAATTGCGGCAGAAGCGCAGTTGCTTGGGGACCAGGCCTGGGATGGAGCCGCAAAGCAGGGGCTGCGAGCCCAGGGACGTGTACTGCTGGCCCAGGGCCAGGGACCTGTGGGCAGACAGAGGGCAGTGGCACTGCAGACCAGATAGGGCATGCGGCCCACCGTGGGCACTGCTCTACCTCGCGAGTCCTCTGGGTGGGAGGTGTAATGGAGGGCACATGGGCCTGTGAACCCTGGCACCTGGTGCCCTTAAAGGGCAGAGCCATGCCCCAGGCAGTCAGCCCTCTGACATGGGCATGTCCGGCTTGCAGGGGCGTGGGGGCCAGCAGAAAACTTGTGGAAACATTCCAGGGCAATGCAATACCATGAGAAGGACCCTGGGTTGGCAAGGTGACATTGAGGGCCCAAGGTCAAGTCCCTCCCAAGCTCTATGCCAGTTTCTCTGATGGGTATTGGCAAAGTTGGGCTTGAACCCCACATTTCTGGGATCCATGGGAAGGCCCCAAACCAAGATGGGGAACCCCGCCCATCTCAGAAAAGGCAAAGAAACCTCATTCCAGCAGAGATCTTGCACACGTGTGCGCAGGCGTGTCTGCACACACGCACACATGCAGGCTGCCTGTGGCAATGGAGGCCCTTCCCCAGGATGCCGCCTGCCCGCCCCAAGCCTCCCAGTGTCTCCTGCGTCCTTTGTCCACCAGGGCCCCATGACTATCTCTGCAGTTTCCTGGAAGTTTCTGGAGAGCCACCTCCTCTCTCACCAGAGGCTGGTTTTGTTTCAAGACAAGTTTAGCTCAGGGTCAGGAGGGAGAAGATCTCAGCTTCTGCTCCCCCACCCAACACTGCATGGCCTTGCGGGGACAGGAGCAGCAGCAATGGCGTTTTGTGGAAGAAGCTGAGAAAGTGATCTGTGGGTCCCAGTGGACTTAAGGCCAGTTGCCCTCAGCCCAGAGTGAATCACAGGGAGGGCAGAGCTCGCCTCCTCTGCCTTTTGACCCAGCACTAACCAAAGGCTCTGGTTTGGCAATAGCCTCAGTCTGGCCCCCCACAAAGTGAACAGAAGAAGCCTTGAGAAAAGACCCCAAGGGCAGTCAGAGGAAAGCTTTCTCCCTGGATGAGCCAAAGCTTTCCCTGCTGCTTTTCAGCTCTTGCTCTCAGCACCTGCAGGGCAGCTGTGGTAGGCTGGCTCTGGGTAGTTGTTAGAGGGCGAGGTGGGCACCATTTTTCCATTTGTTATTTTTGTTGTTGTTGTTGTCCCAGGTGGAGGGACTGGGGAACCAGATCTGGGAGCTCAGAGGTACACTGAAACATTTTTAGGTCTCGAGGGCTGAGTCCTTTTAAGAGAAGGAAGGGCCGGGAAAGACCTGCCTTAGCACCAAGAGGAGCTAATTGCCGAATTACTGACTTCCTCCCTGCCAGGCTGGGCCTTTTCCTGGGGTTTCCCACTGAATCCTTAGGACAACCCGTGGCAGGAGGAGGGTTGCCCTTATTAGAGCAGACCCATTTTGCAGATGGCTTTGCCTTGCCAGTCACTCAACCAGCCCAGACCACAGAGCCGCTGAGGATTTGCCCCTGGGAGCCCAGCCATCTGGCTTCAGAACCATGGGGCAAACCAGCGGCTCCTGCTCGCCAGTGGCTGCCTGGGCCAGGGAGGGGAGGGACGGGGTGTTGCTGGCCTGACCCTGAAGCCTGGGCCTCCACCCTGAGCCTGAGCAGGAGAGCGAGTAACCCCGAGCCCCCGGTGGGTACAGGATACACGCAGCACCTGATGGGCCCCAGGTCACCCTCTCCTGCCCCTTCCCTCTCTGTAGTATCGACAGGCTGGCACGATAATAATGATCATCTAATATCTATGGTTTATTTTGTGCAGGCTGCTTCTGAGTGCCCATCTCTAACCTGACATGATGCTCACAGTGAGTGAGGCAGAAACGTCATTACTATTGTCATCATCCCATTTCATAGATGAGGAAACTGAGGTCAGGGGGCTAAGCAAGCTGCCAAGTCTGCAGGCTCGGAAGTGTCAGACAGTCTCCCACCCCATGCAGGCCGCCTCTCCATCTGCTCTTAATCGGCACGTCCAGCCCTGCCCTGCCAGCACATTAGTCACTGTGGGGAAACTGAGGCAGGATTTAGTGTACGTAACTTAGCATCATGTCCTCCTAGGGAGGGGGTTCGGGAGGCCCGCCACGGAAAGAAGCCCAGGCCTCACCCATTCTGTCTGCTACCTTCCTGCTGAAGCCCTGTGGGGGCAGCCAGGGAGCTGAGGCGGGACAGGGACACTGCTGCTGCCCCTTGGTGGCCCAGTCTGGTCCTGAGCATGAGGACATCCCTAAAGGAGTATGCTGGGGACTCTGCCCTTCTCCAGCCCCTGGGCGGGGCTCTGGCTGCCTCAGTGCAGTGGGGAGAAGCCTGGCACCCTGTCCCAGCCCCGTGTCCTGCCGCTGGCCGGAGCCCTTCCTTGTCCACACCACAAAGGGCTCCGTGACTGGCCCTACAGTGCCCACACGCCCAGCAGCCTGGCCTCCACTCCCACTGCACCCTCCTCCTGGTGGGCCCGTCCCAAGCTGCTCCCCAACCAAGCCTGTGTCCCAAAGTTCCAGGCTCTGTTCACCCAGTGAGATGAAAGTGGGACCAGAATGACTGCAAAGAGCTCCCGGCAGAGGGTGCCACCCGCCCGCCCCCCCAGAGGTGCCCGGCCCGCTGGCCAAGTCCTTCCCACCGTGGCCGCAGCCCCTCCAGCCAGCCACGCCTCTTGTCCTCCGCAGTCACCCCGGCAGGAACGGCCACCAGGCTCTGTTGCGGGCCAGCCACTCCACCGTCTGGTCTCCCTGAATCCTCACAGCTGCTCTGGGGGTGGGCGTGGGCACCCCCACTTTACAGACAGGAAACTGAGGCACGGAGAAGTTGGGTCACTGCCCATGCTCAGCCAGCTGCCCTGCGAGCCAGCTGCCGGGCCCGCCCTCAGCTGCTCCCAGGCTGCTGCCCCAGCCAGGCACGTAGCTGCCCGGGCCTCTTCATCTGGGAGACAGACACGGTGGGAATTTGGGGGCTAAAGCTCCCACTAGTGGTTCCCCCACTGTTGGACAGCACTTTGCCCTGGCCCTGCCGGCAACCTCATTCGTCCTGCCCCCCATCTCGGACTTGCTGGAACACATCAGAACCTTCAGAGGCCCTTCCACCGGCGCAGGCGAGGACGCCTTGGATCAGAGCAAAGCAAACCCTTTCCTGGGAGCTCGGCCCTCGCCCGGGTGGCCGAACAAAGACCTGTGCCTCCCCAGAGGGCAAGGGCATGAGGGCCATTCCGGGTGCTCCTTCCAAGGGCTCCGGCTCTCACATCCTGCCGGTAATTAGCCAGGCCTCTGGGGAGAGGGCTTAGCTCTGCGGGCTGGCGTCGGGGCTAGCGAGGCCTCTGCTGTGGGGCTGATTTCAGCAGGCTCGCTGCCCTGGGGAACGTGCCTGCCACCCCTGGCGCTGAGCCACCTTCCCACACGCTGCTCATGTCTGAGATTCCACCGCCCCCCACAACTCCTTGCCCCTGATACTGAAGTTCACGTTCCCCTGGGCGAGGTCACGTAGCGAGCCTTATTCTCCTCAGTCCTTCCTACCCAAATGTGTGGCTTTGATAGCTCGGCCCGGCCTGCTGAGCCACCTGCAGCCTGGCTCTCCGCCACCGCCACACCCTGCGTGAGCTGAGGCCCTGCCTGGAGCACAGTCCCCTCCACTGCCCAGGACCCTCGGCCGCCCAGGCCAGCCCCCTCTGGACTCCTGGCTTGCCTCCATCCTGAAGTTCAACGCCGGCTTCAAGACAGAAGTAACTGTTCCTGCTGTGTTTTGCCTCTCCCTGTCCAAACTTTCTCATCACAAAGTTGCACTGGTCTGGTTCCATCTGGCTGTGCTGGTATAAATTCCCTGAGGAGAGAGGTTGTGTGTCCCCCAACACCAACGCCAGAACACACACACACACACACGCGCGCACGCACACGCACACGCACACACACACACACTTGCACTCCCAAAGGGCCGGGCACATGGTGGGTATCTGCTGATTCTCCAAGGGAGGAATGAAGGATCGTCTCTTCTCCCAAAGGCTGCTCGGCTCCCCAACCCTGCGGCCTCGGCCCCACTCCCCGGGCCCCCAGGCATCCGGAGCTTCCACCTACACACAGGACAAGACTCCTCAGTGGTTCCGCTGAGGAAGTTCCTCCGTTTGGGGTCTGAGACAGTGGCCAGACTCCCCAGGGAGGTAGGGACCAGCCTGGGACAGGCAGCTGGTGAGGGGGAGGACGCAGGGCGCTGCCAGGCCTTCCCAGCTAGGCAGGGGCTATTTATACGCAGCTCCTGGCCCTGCCCTGCCCAAGGGACCTGCCACCCTCCCCCAAGACAGCTCATCCTCCGCCCCAGCCACCCACTGCCCAGCTGGGCTGAGGACGGACGCAGGTGGCGGCAGGCAGCAGACGGCTGCGGGGCCTCGACGGTCACCTCTCAGGGCGCCATCCCCTCTTCAGGCAGACCAGACTCATTCAATATGTGCTTCATCAGATTCCCGCCCCCACCCAGCTCTGCTCTCTACCGAGAAACACCTTCTGTCTCCAAAGAGCTGAAGGTGGGCCTGTCTGGCATGCACAGGGCAGAGGGAAAACCTTTAGCTGAAGATGTCAGGTGAGCCCAGAGGCTGAATCGTGTGGCATGTGGAGAGACACTGACAAGAGCCCTTGCACTGGTCCTATCAGGCAACACTGGCATCATTGGCCCATAGATTTTGCCAGCCAGCCAGCGCTAACCTGTCCCACTGCAGGCTGACTATGTGCTGCAAGAGGGTGCATACTTCAATGTCCCCATCCTGCTTCTTATAATGAGCCGTTTGGGTCAGAGACCCACAGTCAGCCAGTAACCTCCCAGACACCCAAAATTGCTTTTTAACCTTGGAACCTCCAAACCATAGAGGATCTTAGCTTCAGAGGGGCCTCAGGGTTGATCCAGTTTAAGGTGTTTCTTACTTGCTAGCCATTTTTCCAAATGGAATCATACGGAACCCCACTTCTCCTCTTCATATCAACCAGATAAAAAAGAGAGACCTCTTCCTCAAAAAGTCAAACATACCATTACCAGGTAATCCAGCAACTCCATTCTTATTTACCCAGAAGAATTGAAAGTGGATATTTTGTACGCCCGTGTTTATGGCATTAGTGTTAACGGTCTTGTTCTCTGTTTCCAGGTGGAAACAACTCTCGTGTCTATCAGCAGATGAATGAGAGAGGAAATGTGGTCTAGCCATTCGATAGAATATTATGCAGCCATAAAAAGGAGTGAAGTTCTGATGCACATTACATTCATGAATTTTGAAAACAGCGTGCTAAACGATATAAGCCAGTCACAAAAGGAGAGATATTGTATGTTTCCACTTATACCTACAATAGGCAAATTCATAATGACAAAGTAAATTAGTAGTTACCAGGAACTGGGGTGGAGGAGGGGAAATTATTGCCTAACGAGTACAGAGTTTCTATTGGGGATGATGAAAGATTCTAGAAATAGATAGTTGTGAGTGTTTCACAATATTGTGAATGTACTTAATGCCACCAAATTGTACACTTAAAAAATGGTTCAAATGGAAAAGGAGAAGGAGAAGGCCCACCCCCCAATGTTCCCCTTGCACCCACCTGCCGCCCTCTAGCTGGTCTCGTCTAATCCCATCCTTCTCTAGATGGGGAGACAGAGGCCCAGGAGAATACGTCATTTCACTGGATCGCACAGCCACATGGGTGGGGCTATAGAAGGTGGATCCAGCATACAACTCAGGGAAAGTCTCCAGGGTCCTCTCTCTTCTCCTTTCAGTCTTAGGGTGAACTCCATGGCCAAGCCTCCCCCAGTCATGCCATTCTTGAGTCATATCACCTTACCCATGTTGAGGCCTAACCATCTCTGCCGCCCCAGACGACTCTGACCCAGAGACCTAGTGGCTCTTAAAATGCTGATCTAGGTGCCGAGACGGAGGAAGGGAAACTGAACCACTTCCTTTGTGGTCTTTCGTCCCTCTCTCCCAGAGTGACCACCATGTTTCTAGAAACCCTGTAACAGCCCCAGGCTTATCCTCCCTCTGCTGGCTCCTAGGCCGCTCTGCTCCTGTGTCCCCACACTGGCCTGGGCAAGACAGAAATATCTAGAAGGGGAAGGAAAGACTAGAAAATGGGCTGGAAGTAAAGAGCCAAGAGTTGGTCTTGGAACTCCAGGCCTCAACCTTCCCACTTAGGTCAAGAGGCCTCTGAGGGCTGGTGGACGTCGTGAGGAGAACCTGACAAGTTCAGGGGCCCCTTGCTGCCCCCAACTCCTAAAGCAATCACTGCTCCCACCAAGGGAGGCCACATGTTCTCACCACGGCGCCTTGACAGGGAGCTCATGACAGAGCCAGAGGAGGGACCTAAGTCAAGATTCACGGGTCGCTCAGGTCCTCCCTGGAGCACAGGGGTGCTCACACCGCCATCTGGGGCTGTGGCCTATGGAGCAAACCTAGAAGCCACAGCCAATGTCCTTCCGCACAGAAGCAAGCAGATCTCTCTAGAACTTTCTTATTAGTCATTCACTCAGTGGGCGCGGGCTGTGTGGTCCTCCTGCATGCCCAGCAGGGCACCCTTGTTTGTGTGAGAAGGGAGGGGGAAGCTGGGACCCCGAGTCTAGAGATGAGACAGTGAAGGAGCCCCGACAAGAGCTTCTGAGCCCAGGGGGACCTCCTGCTGGGCTTCCCCTCTTGGTTTAGCCCCAGTCACCCCCACCAGGCCCCACGAGTACGAGAGATGTGAGCAGAGGAGGCTCCTGCCCCTGGGAGAGCGGGTTCAAGTCTTGCCTTGGTAAACTCCTGTTCATCCCCGACCTGTGCCTCACACGCGTTTGAGCAATGACACCCATCAGGCCAAGTGCCTGGTACTGGAAACACGGAGATGACCAGCCCCGCCCACACAGCTCCGGGCCCAGGAGGCATCTGTCAATCACGGCGCAGTTTTTGAAGCACCTGCTAGGTCGGGGGGCTGTGGATGCCGGGAATGAGTGACTGAGGGTCCCAAGTCGCTGTACTTTGTAAGCAAAGTGCCCACCATGCCAGAGAGCAAATGGCGAGTGCCAGAGGCAAGAGGGTCCCGTGGCGATAGGACAGTTTGGTGCGGGCTGGGCCGCGCAGAACAGCGGAGGAGGGGCTAGCTAGTGGGGGGCAGCGGGGGGGTGGGCAAGACAGGAGGAGCTGGGGTAGGGAACAGCCCCCAGCAAGAGTGGAGCCGGGAACAGCAGCTGATCCACACTCGCGGGAGCCCAGAGACTGCAAAGGAGCAGAGGAGCGGGAAGGGCCCCAGCGCCCAGCTTCACCCCGGAGACCTGGGCAGCTATGGAAGGCTCCTGAGCTGACCTTTGGAATATTCATCTGTTAGGAATGTGCGCGATGTGGCCGGGTGGGCACTAGCATGGGAGGCTGGGAGAGCAGCGGAGGGGCCAGAGAGATGGCTGACACTCAGGAAAGGGTGGGCCACAGCAGCACGCTCCCGGGGTGGGGTGTTGGCGGGGGCCCTCAGTGTACCAGGGGGCTCCGGGCTCTGTCGCCTCCTCCCGCCCCTGAGCAGCAGCTCTTCTCTTGTGTGCTGGGACCCAGGTTCGGGGCCTCTCCCTCAGGTTGGCCTGGGGAAGTCTGGGCTTTGGGCTTTGGTCAGACCCGAACCCCTGTCATGTGTGACCATGGTCACCACAGAGCAGCAAGAACAGTGGAGGTCTGGGGGCGACTGTGAGGGAAAGGGGGTGTCCAGGCCAGCGGCCCACACCGCCATGAGCAGAAAAATCCACACGCTCCAAAAACAAATAGAGGAAACCAAAGTCAAAAGCCATTCTTTCCCACTAGGCAGCAGCCCCTGAAGACCAGCCGCGGGAGCTGGGGTAAGGGGTCTCCCCAACTTCTCCCTCCCTTAACCCACCAACAATTCACTGGCTCTACTGGCTAAGTGGCTACTTCTACTGTGAATGGCTGTGGCAACACCCCCGTGCCCCCCAACTTCTAGAGAGAGGCTTTTGCTGAGGGGGGTGAATGAAGGCCACACGAATATCCAGGGGACGACAGCTGTGAGCACAAGGGATGGTGGGGCAGGTGCTGAAAACCAAGGGGTTGAGGGGAGACGGAGCCCCCGCAGGAGGGTGGGGGCGGCGGCGCCGCTGCCTCGGTCCCAGGACTTGGAACTTGGATGCCGCTTTGGGGAGAGGAGGAAGGCAGGGCGGGCGGGCGGGCCTGGCTGGAATGTTACAGCTTCTGTTCTCCAGAGCAGCTCCCTGAGCGCTGCCTGCGGCACCCGCTGATCTGATAAGATGTGACAAGGCTGCGTGAAAAATGTTGAAACCTGTAAAATGTTGAAACCTGTTTTTTGTTGTGTTGTGAGCATGAGGGGTTTTTCCCCCTCAAATTCATAGGAAAGTGGAGCTGATCAGAGTGGAGAAGGGGGGGTTGTAGAGAGGGGCTGTCCCCTTCAGCCAAATTGGGGGGCGGGGCTCGAGCAGGATGGTGGGGTCTAGGGAGGAGGAAAGGAGGGTGAGAACCAGGGAAAGAGGTCTCAGAAAGTGGGGGGCGAGGGTGAGCAGAGGGCGGGGAGGGGCTCCTGCACAGCCGCTGCGGTTTGGGTCTCCCAGGCTGTCCTCGGCCCAGCGAGGGCAGGTGAGCTGTGGGTGTGAGCCCAGGTGGGTGTCCAGAGGGGATCTAAGGGGGCCAGCCCCCCAAAGGGTCTCCCGAGAGGCACCAAGGCCACAGGTGGCTGCAGAGCGGAAACAGCTCCCAGGTGCACTTGTGTCGCTGAGCAGTTCAGAGTGCAGCTGCGTCCAGGGGTCTCATTTGCTCCAGTAGCACCTGTCCCCCCACACGGGGAGCTGCATCTGAGCTCTGCCGGGCACACAGAGGGTCCTCATGCCACTCGGCTGAGCCAACAGCTAAAGACGTCAAATGACTGGCTTTGCGTCCCTGCACGCCAGCCCCCTTGTTTGGGGTGATGGTCTCCAAGTTCCCTGTAAATGGGTTCAATCTTTCCAACTTGAAAGATGCTGAACATTCCAGAAACCCCGGTGGGATCGGTGTCTCTGGGGAGTTCACCGGGCAGGTGCTTAATAAGGGCCTGCTAATCAAAATCTCTGCCTGAGAAGGTTCTCCTGCTGCTGTCTTGCTAATTGGAGGGGGGTTGGACAGAGCGGTCCAGAGATCTTGGAAGCCTCTGTAAACGACCACACACATTAGTTATTCCATCAGTGTGAGGCCAGCATCGGGCAGCACCTGGGGCAGCACCTGGTCCGGTGCCTCGGGAAGCCGGAGCCCAGAGAGGCCACGTGACTTGCACTGCACCAGCTGGAGGCAGCATAGTGAATGCAGCCCAGGCTTTGGACACAGACCGTCTCCCTCCCTTACACTACGCACTTTCCCTCTCCAAGCCTCCCGTCCGGTCCGAGGGCTAGGGCCTCACCCAGAGCACATGAACCGCCTTTCTGGTGTGCCTAAGACATGGCCTCCGCCCTCCTTGGCATGCAGGAGACACAGTCCTGCAGGCCACCAGAGCTAGTGGTGGAGTGTGAGAAATCCCATGTGGGTCAGTCACAGGAATGGGAGTGCTGAGGGCGAGGGCTGAACAAGGCAAGGAGGACACCTACGGAGAGGCGGACTTTGAGCTGGGCCTTAAAGTTCAGTTCATCTTGAACAGCTTTTACTCCCAGAGCTCTACCACCATACCTCCCCATCCCACTCCACCAGCCAGAATTCTCACTTAAACTCCTAAGCCTCAAGTACATTATTAGCTCCTTTTTTAGCCTTATAACACTTCTCCCCTTCCCAACAACTCCAGCCCCTACATTATAGAATGCGGGGGTTAGTCTCCGTTTTAGAGATGGAAAAATAAGGGCCTTACAGGATTGGTTCCCAGGCTGTGTGTTTTATCCTCCAAGCCTTGGTTAAGGATAAGACTCTGCCTTGCCAGCCCTCTTGTTCACTTTGGACTCCTATTCATCCTTCAAGATCCTATTGAAAAAAATCCCCTCTTAATATATATAATTTAAACTGTTCCCTTTGGGCATTTCCCAGAAACACATTCAGTTGAAATGCACATTGACTCTGCTTCTCTGCTAAAACTGAGGTTTTTTGAGAAGGGGTAATTTATGTCCTTCCTTTTCGTATAGGGGGCAGAGTTCACTCTGGCTCACAGCCAGATGGCTGTGATGGCTACAGCACCCCGTTCCTCTTACCCCAGTAAGTGGTTCCTCCAGACCACCCCAGTCATTGTCCTCACCTCCCCCGAACCCAGCAGGCTGCCATCAGGGAAAGCGGAGGGGCAGGTGACAACCCTTGTGATTTTCTGGGCCTTTTCTGATGGCCTCACAGTCTGGAAATTCTTCCTTTGATTCTTAGGAAGAAGCCCAAGAGGGAACATGGAAGGCAGGGCCACTTTGCTTGGCTGGGAGTTCACTCACAGTTGCTCCCCAAGGCTCCTCCAAAAGCCACCACCTGATATGCCCTCACTCAATAAGCAGGCCCTGTGCTGGGTCCTGGGGTCCCCCAGATGTGAGTGGGGTCCTCCTGGTTTGGCAAGAAGGCCCAGCTAAGCCTGGGAGCTGCCCCCAGCTAGCCCACACTCCTCCCATCCTGGGGTCCAAATGGCCACGCACCTCACCTGACACCCAGACAGTACTGGCCACCAGCCCTGATGAGGGCCCTGCCTCACCCAGCCGAGCTCACCCAGCCCTCACACACGCCCTTCAGAGGAGCAAGGGAGGTCTTTGCCAACTTGAGGCCAAGGTGTTCAAGTCACCAGGGGTAATTTTAAAAAATACAGACACCTGCACTCCAGCGTCAGCCCCACTGAATCAGACTCTCCGGGAGGGGCCCGGACGCTGAGTCATGGACACCTCCCCAAGAGTGACAGCGGCGCACGGTATGAAGTGATGCAGGATGGAACGCCGGCCTCCTTGGTGGCGCAAGGGGTTAAGTTGCAGCACTGTAAGGCTATCTAGAGCCACGGCAGCATGAGTTCGATCCTGGCTAGAGAGTTTCGCACATGGCACAGCAGACCTCTCCTGCCTCGCCCACTGCTCCCCTCAAGCAGTGTATTTCAGTGGATCTGCCTGTTCTGCTCCCCACTCTGTCTCTGGTGAATCCTCTCATCCCCCCCAACCCACACACCTCTGTCCTTATCCCCAGCTTGTGTGCATAAATAAATAAATCTTAAAAAAAAAAAAAACACGGAATGCCAGCACCCCCTAGGGAGTTCTCTGGCCAAAGATATTTATTTTGAATCTCACCCAAGATTTTAGAAGTAACTTTCAGCTGTCAGGACACATGAGGGATAGAGGAACAAATCCAGGGGCACCATGGGGAGGTAGCCAGACAAGTCCAGCCCTGGGGCTGGTCCAGGAGCTACAGGCCTGAACTCGACAAAAAGTCCATGCCATTTTTTTAAAAGTGTGTGTGTGTGCCGCGCACATGTGGGTGCGTGGGGTGATATGGGGGAGGGATGTCCAGCTTAAAACCAACTTAAGAGACGTAACAATCGGATCAATGAAGCCTAGAGTGAAATCCTAGCCACAAAGGCATTTGAGGCTAGTGGGGGAAATCTGATTCATTAGAAGTCATGCATAATTTTGTTAAGTGTGATAATGGTATGTGGTCGTGGGAGTCATCCTTATATTTTGGAAATGTAGGGCTGGAGAGTCATGATGACTAATTTACTTTGAAATGGTTCAGCAAAAACAAAACCAAAAACCTGCTGGGGGGAGGGGAGCGCAACGATGACAAATGCTCCAACAGCCGGGCCAGGGGGCGTTAACATACGTGCTCCTTGGAGGACTTTTCTGATGAGCAATTTTCATGAAAAACCTTTGAAGGAACAAGAAAACAACAACTCCAAGCGACCGGTGGGAACTCTGGACACAAGCCGCGCCGCCTCCCCTCCGCCCTCGCCGGCAGGAGCCCGGGGGTGGCGAGTCCGGGGCCCGCACCCGCACCGCAGGTGCGCGCCGGGAGGGCACGGGCGGCGGCCGGGCACGGCGGGCGGCGCTCAGGGCAACGTTCCCCTCGGTTCCTTTCAAGGTGGGTATTTCCACTGCATTCCCAGGCGCGCTTCTTGCGCTGGTCCCCCCACGGCGCTGAGCACGCGCAGGTGAAAACAGTCCTGCCCGGCACCACCTGGGCTCCGCGCCCCGCCCCCGCTCTGCCTGGGGAGGCTCCATGCAAGTTCAAAGCGGTGGCTGCCCCTCCCTCCCGGCCCATTCCCCATCCACAGGCGAAGCCGCCAGAGCGAGCCCCAACGGCTTCCCTTGCGCCGCCCCCACCCCCAGTCCGACAGCCCAGGAGTCCTGCCACCAACTCCTGGCGAGGATCTTTACATTCTCCCCCAGTCTTCTCCGGGAGCTGCGCCCACAGGTCCCTGGGGGGTTCGAGCATCCATTCAGCGCCTTAGCTAGGAGCGGCGGCCCGTCCGCGTAGGACCTCACTGAATGTTGTAGCTAAGAGGGGTAACCCTGGCTGCAGGTAAAATGGTGGTGGGGGGCACTAAAACTCCTGATGTCTGGGCCCCACCCTCAGAGAAAAGGACCCAGTGGGTCTGAGTACCTCCGGGCCTCCATTCTAATTCGAAGAGGAGGCTCCATGGAGCAGCACTGTCCTAGCACAAACAAGGCTCAGTACCTGCCCCCGTCCTTGGAAAGGGGGAGCCCTGTGCATCCTCCCCTGGGCCCCCACCTCCTGGTGTTCCCAGCTGTCCACTCCACCAGGTTCTGTCCACCTCCTCTTATGCAGTGGCCCTGCCTCAAAGTCTCTTCTCTCGCCCCTCAGCAAATCTCCATCTTTACAGCAATAGAAGCAAAACTTTTTGATCCAGCACACATCAGTAAAAAGTGTTTGGGCTTGCCCCTCCGTTTACATCCTCAGGTGTAAATCACACGCCAGCTCCAGCCCAGGCAGTGTATGCGCATGACAAAGCACATGGTAATTCGCTGGAGAAGGCAAGATAAAAACTATTTCCAAGAAATGTTTCACCCTACGGCCTCACGCATTATGCTGACCGCCTGTCAAGCTTCCTGGTCCTTTGGTTTTTCCTGCCCTGTATTCCCTTCTTCCTAATTTCCATTTACTTGGCTTAATTTGCAGCAGGGCATGAGAGTAAGCAGAAGCCCTCTCCGCAAACATACATGAGGTCAACAAACACTGTTGGGGTTTAAGGTTCTAAGGTGTTTCTCCCACTGGGGTTCCACATTTTTCTCCATTCTTGTTCTTTTTTTTAAAGATTTATTTCTAGAAATAAATCAGTTTCCTGGGGGTACTCAGAATGGTCAGTATTCTTAATAATAACTAATATTCATTGAGCCCTGACTAGTGCCAGGAGCTGTGGAGAACTCTTTCCATAGCTTATATCTTTTAATTTGCCAGAGAACCCTCTGAGGTTATCCTCATCCCTATTTGAAAAGAACTGGGGAAGAGGCCAGAGGTGTGGGGGGGGCGGGGTGTGAGAGGATTCACCAGAGTCAGGTTGGGGAGCAGAACAGGCAGATCTACTGAAGTCCACTGCTGAGGGGAGCAGCGGGGGAGACAGGAGAGGTCTGCTGCGCCATGTGGGAAGCTCCCTGGCCGGGGATGGAACTCCTGCTGCAGTGGTTGGAGATAGCTTCACAGTGCTGAGACATTAACCCCTCGGCACCAGGCAGGCCCTCCATTCTTGTTCTTGCCCACAGCTTGTGTGTGTGGGGGGGGAGGTGGGGCTAGGACTCCTGGTTCGCAGCAGAAAGGTGGAGCCCACCTGCCACCTCCTGCCCACCTGCCACCTCCTCCCGTCCTGCGTAAGTGAGCACAACCCCCTTCTGCAGCCAGACCAGGCACATGCCCACGCCGGGGCTGGCGCCTTGGGAGCGTCTACGTTTTCAGTCCCGTGTTCTAGTCACATTCACTACAAAAGTAATGCGGACTTTCTTCCAGGAGAAAAGGCACTTTGGACAGAAAAGCTGAGGGCACACAGACCCACGCACATGCACACAGCACACATTTAAGTAAGCAGCTTTTAATGACCAATTTCTCTACAAATAGCACGTGTGTTCGACACAGGGCAGGAGAGCAGAGCAGGTCACTTCCGCTCGAGGCTCCCCCGGGCATCACTGCCCTGGCCGAAGAGCCATGCATCCCAGAAGGAGGAGAGGCCCTAAGACACGCGGATGGTGAGGTAATGGGGTCACTCAAGGCTGTAACTGAGATAAAGGGGAGCGCTTTTACAGGTGCATACCCAGTGGTGAATAAGTAATGTGGGCGTGTTTATTTGGGTAGAGAGTGGCTAATAAGGTCATGAGGAAGTAACTTACTGAACTCTACCATAGGGAAGGCAGGGAGGGAACCAATTCCCTGGGGTGCTCAGAACAGTCAGTATTATTAATAATAACAGCTGATATTCATGGAACCCTGGCGAGTGCCAGGAGCTGTGGAGAACTCTTTCCATAGCTTATGGCTTTTAATTTGCCAGAGAACCCTCTGAGGTATCCTCACCCTTCTGTGACAGGTGATGAGAGACAGGGGAGTAACTGGTGCGGGGTCACCCAGCTGGAAAAGAGTGGCATTGAAGTGGCTCATATCCCAACGAGAGGAGACATTTATTAGGATGAGGCCTGTTTGGAGCAACGTGGTAGAGGGCTGAAGGAGGAGGGGAAGGAAAGACTCAGGTCTGTCCTGCTACTCAAGCTGCTGGCTGGGTTTATAGGCCTGTAAACCCCACATGGGCCCCTGCCTATGGGTCTTTTCTCTTTTGAAGGTTGTCCTGGAGCTTCCACACTTGCAGCTTGGTTCTCTGTGTCTCAGACACGGCCAGCCCCACACTGAAGGCACCCTCAGGACCTCTTTCTGAGGGCTGGAGGCACTTGTATGTGAGACAGGACACGTGAATTCAGGGCCTGTTGGCGACTGGGCATCAAGTGCCCGAGAGAGGGGAGGGTGATGGCACGTGACCCAGCCCTCTCCCCACTCAGCACCCCAGCTGACCTCCTGACAGTCCTGAGTAGACTGTTTCTTTACAAATGAGGAAACTGAGGCTCAGATGGGACCATAGCTAATTAGTGAGGGGGATTTGACCCCTCCTATCTGTCTGAGCCCAAATCCTGTACTGTCCAGATACTACTGGTTCATCCCAGCAGAAAGCACTTAGTTGGCATCACTGTGTGCTCTGCACTGAACAGAGCACTGGTGGGGGGCGGGAGGGCTATAATCTAGGGGACAGGTCACATGCGAGGCCTAGCCCATTGCTGGTTCCCAGGTGACTTTCTGCTGTGTAGGCGCAAAGTGAGTTCTGCCTCAGGATCTTTGTGTTACAGCGTCTACAGGCCTCTCAAATAACTCAAGTTTATGCTGGTGCGCTCTTTTGGGAGCCGCAGGTACACGTAAAACCCAACCTTGTTGGTGAGGATAGAGGCTAAAAAAATACCACTCTCCATGGGGTAATTCCAGGGAAAGGGAGGCACCAAGCAGCCCCCTACCCAGCAGTCAGCATGTGCACAGGCCCCGCCTCAGGCCAGGGCTGGCAGATCCGCTGACCAGAGTCCCAGCCCACTGCCACCACCTGCTGCCGTGTTACGTGTTACGTTGGCAGGACTCCAGCTCCCCAACCCCAAAATGCAAGCATCACCCCCTTCACAGAGACTGGAAGGAGGAGTCACTGAAACACAGGCAGGGCGGTTGCCATTGTTGTGCGCGCCCACAGGGATCAATGCCATTCCCCGGGCCAGGCGCTGTTCCAGGCAGTGTTCGAGCCTGCACACTAGTGACCCGCAGGAAGGCGCTAATCACCAGCCTATCTGGATAGGGAAACAGATTAAGTGATTGATTATTTACCTGCAGTTGCCAGGTAGCGAATCAACAACCTGTCTGGTTCCAGAGTCCAGAAAGTTTAACCCTTTGGGCTTAACCACAGCACCCTGCCACCCTCTGCAAGGAGTGGGGGGGCAGCTCCATCAGGCACAGCCAGTTACTGAGCACCCACTGGGGGCCAGAGAGGTGAATGTGTCAGCTCCCTCCCTGTAGGGTCCCCCAGCCTCACAGGGAGACAGCACCTAAGAAGCATATTACAGGAGACCTAACACAGGGGTGATTCCACTC
>PVIJ01005370.1:0-26864 GCA_004024925.1 Scalopus aquaticus
ATGTGTGCCATCCTCTCAGGTGTGAGGTGGTATCTCATAGTGGTTTTGATTTGCATTTCCTTGATTATAGGTGATGTTGAGCATTTTTTCATGTATCTGTTGGCCATTTGCTTTTCTTCTTTGGAGAAGTGCCTTTTGAGCTCTTCTGCCCATTTTTTGACTGGGTTGTTGGCTTTGTTTTTGTTGAGTTGTGTGAGTTCCTTGTAAATTTTTGTTATCAGTCCTTTATCAGATGATAGTGTGTGTAAAAATCTTTTCCCAGTTGGTAGGGTGTCTGTTAGTTTTGGTTAATGTCTCTTTTGCTGTACAGAAGCTTTTTATTTTGATGTAATCCCATCTGTTTATCTTGTCTTTCACTTCCTTCGCTTTGAGGGATGAGTCAACATTTTGCTGAGGTGTATGTTGTGTAGAGTTTTGCCGATATTTTCTTCTATACATTTTATGGTTTCAGGTCTTACATACAGGTCTTTTATCCATTTTGAGTTGACTTTTGTGCAGGGTGTGAGGTAGTAGTCTAGCTTCATTTTTTTGGTATCTTTTTTCATTGATGCAATATCTTGATGAAAATGTTCATCATGTTCCTCACTAACCATACCACAGTTTTCAGGGAAGAAATCCAGATGGGAATGAAGGGAATGGATCTTTAGAGACACATTGCAGCCAAGTTTCTGGTACTGCATCAGCATGTCTTCTACTAGTTCACTGTAGTTTTCTGCCCTAATATTCCCAAGAAAGTTTGTAGATATTAGGCGAAAAGCATTCCCATCACCCTGCAGCAAGTTGCTGAACCAGTCATCTCAATGCAGATGGTATGTTTGGGTAGACTATTCTTGACTTCTTTTGCTTCGTTATTGCGCCAGAAAGAGCATGTCTTCTACTAAGAGCATCAGCATGTCTTCTACTAATTCTTTGTAGTTTTCTGCCCTAACAGTCCCAAGAAAGTTTGTAGACACTAGGAGAAAAGCATTTCATGCTTGTTTCGCATCACCCTGCAGCAAATTGCTGAAAATCAATGCAGACGGAATGTTTGGGTAGACTATTCTTGACTTTTTTTGCTTTGTTATTCCACTGGAAAAAGGAGGAACCAAGTAGAAGTAACAGTCTTTTATGTGGTTGCTTGGCTCTCTCCACACCATGGGGACTGCAAACGGCATTGGTAGTCTTTTGCCATTTAACTTCTGTGAAAGCTGTTTTGTACATGGAGCACAGCATATATGTGGGGCCCAAGGCTTGTCTTGGTCACCAACCTTGCATCTGAAGTAAAGATGATAAGCCTTCTTCATTTGAGAAGTGATACTGTTCTTCTGGTTGGCAAATGTCGCTTCCCCACAAATAGAGCAGAAATTGTCCACACTATTAACGCACTTTCGAGGCATTACTGTTCTGTATTGTGCCTAAATGGATAAAATAATAACAGGTCTATGGAACAGTAGCTTAAACTGTCTCACATAAAGTCTGAAATATCTTCAATGCTCAACCTTTCTGACAGGGCTTTATACAGTGCACTGCTGACATTAGCGTACCTCAGCAGCTGCCTGGCAGTAGTATTGCATTGCATCAGAAAATGATGCAGTCAACTCTGGATGATGTGTGCATGATGGTATTATGCAATGCGATGCAATAGTACATCATTCTAGGCTGATTTAGGATGTTGTTGCAGTCCTACTGGATAAATTTTCAAGGTGAAACATATAAAATGAATTATGTGAAATTATCTTCAAAACGAGAGCTAATAAAAAAATGTCAGGGTTATATTCACGTTCAGCACACCGAGATAGTACAGATTAGGGCCTTTTTAAGTCAGTAATGATCTCACTGTTGATTAGTGTTATCTTCATAAACTTCTACATAGATCATTTTAGCAACCATTTTTTTTTGGTTAGTTTTAATTACTGGATTATCTACTTTACTTTTTCAATTTCAATGTTCATATATCTTCACTTATTCATTGTTTTTTCAGTTTTTTCAGAAGACAGAGAAAAGATAAGAAAGTCAAGCACAGTAGTTAACATTTACATCACCAAGTATAGCCACATGGTCTTAGACTATTTATTCAAACTCTTGGTTAATACAATAAGTTTGAAAAGATAGGCAAATTATTCCCCAGCCCCATACAGCATATGCATTCATCTAACTGCTCACAATATTATCTTAACCAGTGACTTATCTTGCATGTACCTTCCCCCGCCTTCTCAGCTCTATTTCACTTCTCTGTGAAAAATGCTCCCTTTGCTTTTCCATTAGAGTTATCCATATTGCACTTTTATCACTATGATCCATTCTTATATTTTCTATTAATGTCTAATACAGCCTGGGCATTCACCATGTCAAATACCTTGCTTAGTATTCTTTGTGAATCATTATAATAGTCTTATAAAAGGTGCCATCCAAGCCTCATGTAATCCACACAACCATCTGAAAAGGTAAATCTTTTACTGTTCCCATGTTACAAATAAACACTTAAGTTTAGAGTATATTGTCCAATGTCATGCAACTAATTGTCAGATTTGAACTTAAATATCTCTGCTTACTAAAATCATGTTCATAACTACTGTGTTCTATTGATTCCAAGTAGATTGCATTCTAAGCTTGCACCTAGTTTGTACTCAAATACATGCTACAATGGACTATGGTAGAAGCCCATGGGTGTGTTGGTAGTAGCAGTAACATGGCAGCATACATCTATAGGGGTGGGATTCCATATTTCTGAATCATATACAGTGTTGTAAACCAATGTTACCTTAATAAAAATGTCACAAAAATCGTTTAGATGAAAATAATTATGGTCACACTAGGTAACCTCACCGTATCCATCTAGAAACTCAATAGTTAATGAGGGGCACTTTTGAACACTTCCTTTGTGCCATGTTATGTGTGCTTAGAAAAGTTGCCTGCCCATAGATTTCCAATTAGTACTTAAACTTGTCTCTTATGTTTTCTTAAATATCCCTAGGCAAACTAATATACTAAACATTTCATGACATGCTGTTGACTCCTGTTTATTATTTATTTACTTGCATTACCTAGAATGTTATTCACTCTTCCTATCACCTCCATGCTGTCCTAAAAACTCTGATGCCCTCCTCATGTCATTACAGTAATTGGTGTACATTCATATTCAGTAAACTTTTGCGCATTTGAAAAAAAAAAACCTTACAAGTTTTAAAAGAACATTTCCTGGATGAGAAAGATAATATTTTAAAAGGCAACACAATATAAAGAAATATATATCAAAAGTAACCAGTTACACTAGATTCTAGCTCAAACTACAGTAGTAATAATGCACACAAACACAATTGTGCACACCCCCCGCACACGTGTGTGTGCATCTGAGTTGAAAAGTGTCTCTCCCAGCATTTTCCATATCCAGTATGCTTAGCTGCTCCTCTGCTTTGCTTCTCTAGTCACATTTCTAACATTTCTCTATTATTGTTGGATGAAATATCCTCCAAATGGTTAACAGGCATTTGTCTACTACACTGTGGGGTTAATTTTATTTTTGAAAAATTCCATTAAATCATTAGCCCCGTGATATACGAAACTCTAGCCAGTCTGGGCTGATTTTGAGGGGTAAGATCCTTCTGACCAGGAACTGTGACTTTTACCACCAACCTCATTTCTCTTAAGTCTTGGCCCAGAACTTAACTATTAAAAGAAGGATGGCATGTTGAAACGAGGCTTGAAGGTTTTATTTTTTCTTCAATTACTAGTGAATTTTCTTTAGATACTTAGTATAATGATTTGCTTTTTGGCTCCCTCAAGTAAATATAAGAACTGAGGTTCTGATTGATTGATTGATTGATTTAAACAAACTAATGGGGAGTACAAAAGACCTAACATCAAACAAAATATGACTGTGTATCACTGAGATATTGTAATATAATGCTTAAATATTTATCTTAGATTTATTTTATTTTATTTTATTTCCTTCCTCTGTTATTTTTTTGTGTTGTATGTATGTGTCTAGTAACACTCTTTTGAATCCTTATTATTTTAATATCCGGTTTTATACATAGCAGATGGTAAAAATATTTTAAAAGAAGCACAGACCATTATATTGAGACTAAGAGTTTCATTGTTTTGAATTTAAAGAAAGGGAAACATTTACTTTTATTGTGTCTATTTCCTTTTCAAGGAGATTTGATTCAGGTTTCTAAGTTCAAAATTTATGAAATGTTATAAAAAATATATATGTATACATACACATATGATAATTTATATGTAGAAAGAACACATTATAGAAAAAACACAAATTGATGCCATGCTATTAGGAAGGAAGAGGGAACTGCTTATTTTAATAAAGGATAACTGTAGTCAGTCTAAAATGCAATCCTTGGCCAAAGCAACTTTTTAGGAAGACTGATGTAATTTCATTTAACTAGAGCTACTTATATTTTAACAATTACTTAAGGTAAAAAATATTTGCCTTTGAATATTGTGTCCTAAAAATAATGTAACAGCTTCAAGTAGCACTATATTTTACATTTATTGTACTTTACTAAGAAAACACTGGCAGTTCTAAGAATGCATCACTGATTATTTTTATGTTTAAGTTACTATTAAAAGGCAAGTTGCTCTTTGTGATGTGGTTATAATTTATAACCACAGACAGTCTGAGTTTTTAAGCTAAAGCTATACCTCACCTTCACATATCATTTACATATACTGATTGCTTCCACATGTCTGGCATAAGGTAAAGTAGTTTATGAGCATTGTAATATGGCTAAGGCCACAATGAAATAAAATTCATCTTTGTCTAGAGTACTTCAGAAATTTATTCATGCTGGTACATAAAGTGTTTTCCAAAGGAATTCTGCCTTCCAGAAAAATCCTTTAAAAGCCAACTGTGGTTAGTGTCACCTCCCTTTCTAATGACGTCTAGATTTCCCAGTCTGGCTTACAAGTGTCTTCTGTTAGACAAAAGCTCCTTTAAGTTACTCTCAATATGTTCTTCATTCTATTTACTAGCTCAGACTGCAAGTTTATTTTCTTGAGTGACTGAATATCCTCTTTCCTGCAAATGGGTTATTTGTGATCACAGGTGGTTCATAGAATGGTCAGAAAGTCTCACACTATATCTACAGTGTTTCATTCAGATTCAGGGACATATTAAATGGAAATATTGTGTTAATTCCTATGTGGATTCAATACTCTTTAAGTTGTCATGAAGGATGTTGTGTCTTCATGGACCAAGTCATAACAAAATAATATTCAAGGCAACCATTACACTGTTTGAGAGGATATTCTGTAAGCACAGAAGAAAATAAAACTAGTCATTTCCTGGTTAGTTTTACTAAATATTAAATGACTGACTTTAGATCATGTTGAATTGGAACTTACAGTCTGTGCAAATGCAGGCAAGCCTTACTTAAGAAACAGGTGCTTCCTTGCTTAGCCTGGGCAGTAAGTATTTATAGTCAGAAGACCTGAAATTAAGGTATGCTTTCATCCTCTTCACTAACTTTATATATACACTTACCCAGATTTCATTGAAATTATACTTAAAACAGTATCAAGCAATAGGTCAGCTTCAACTTAGATTGGACTGAAAGGCCTAATGTTTGACTCAGCTATTTTTTTCAATTAGTCACTGGCAACACTAGCTTTTTAGGAAATTTTATCAAATAGTCACTGACTAGTAGATAGAGAAAAAATTTAAGTTTTTAGACATTCATGCTATTATGCCTCATATCTTTGAAAGAAGCAACTGGCAATTAGAGTTCCTTTGTATTAGAATTAGTTTAATTCGAAATAATAAATAGCGATAGAACGCACAGATGCACACCCACTATGAAGGAGAAAACCTCTATACTGTAGAAGCTGTGCAATTACTATTAGTGTTTCTGAAGAAATTGTTAATGAATATCTTCTAGGTGCCAAGCACTGAGTGGCATCACACGCATATATTGTCACCCCAATAACAGATATAGTGAAGTAATTATTGTCCCCACACTACAAAGGATTAATTGGAGATTACAAAAATAACATACCAAAGACCTCACACCTAGAAAACATCAGAGTCAATCTCATGCTTTCTCCAGTATGCTAAGTTTTTCCTTCTTGTGTGGTTTTTGTAGCAGGGACAACATTCTAAAGACTACTAATTTTTAATAGACTAAGAAGCAGGTACTTGAAGTGTGCAAACATAGTGTGACTTACTACTCAATAACACTAAATAATAATGTGTGCAAATACATTATTACAAATGTATAGCAAATATATTTCTGGTTAGTTGAATGTGTGGTATGATTTTCTACATTCCAAGAATACATAATTTATTTGGAAATATGAAAAGGCAATAAATATGACTTTTAAGTGGGGCACACTAGACACATTCAGCCATTATATTTATCTATAAAGAAAAGAAATTACATAGTAAAGATGGTGTGTTACATACAAGGGAACATCCATGTAAAGAGACATGACCCATAATGTGTTATGTCATACAGCTCAATATTATAGACTGAGATTTGTACTAAAGAAACAAATTACTATAGCATCACTCTTTTACTTCCTTATATGGCATGTATTTACAATAGACTAAACAGATTCTTTCAAAATTAGTGTGCAGATGTTTATATAATTGCAGATTTAAGTCCTGTTATAGTGCAGAGTTTTCTCTGATTTGACTGCTAAGGAGCAGCCAATCAGATAAGTATTACCCATGTTTCTGATGAAACAATAGTGGACAAGAGACGACTCTGTCTTGCAAGGTGATTTCAAGCATGCAAGAAAGAAACTTTCTTTAGTCACTTAGTCTCATTTTGTTGTTATGTTAGAAATCTCTCTCAAGAAGTTGTCTGGACTAGGAGGTTGAATAATAGAAAGAGGATATCTGCTCTCTTAGAGTGTGCAAAGGGAACCTTAATTCTGTTCTGAATAGGGACCTCGGAAAGCAAACGAAGGCTGAGACTCCACTGAACATGCAGAACATGCAATGAAAGTAGGAAACTCCCTGGCTCCAGGCCAGTGAGTAAGAGTCTAACAGGGAATTGGAGTCTTAGGAGTAGTGGCTCTGTTTGAACATAGCTTTCAATTTTATCTAGTTAGAATCAAGTGCAACAGGGTGAATCCCTGCACACTAGCCCAGGAGAAAAGGAAGAAATCTATCAAAAAAAAAAAATAAAAGAAAAAGAAGATGTGAACTTGTATAATATAGTGAGCTGGAAAAAGAATAGTTTCTCTTGAGATCTTGCTTTGCCCAAGTAGTGACATTATGACAGAGTAAAATGTGTATGGGATTCCTCATCATAAGGCCTAACTCTGCATAACTTGAAGGAATTAGTATGCAATATTGACTATTTTTTAGGTAGAGTGCTGAATGCTAAATGATGTTCAGTTGTTAGATTTTTAAATTTTTCATGAAAATATAAACATTTGCAGTTTTCATTAAATAGGAGTTGCATTTCTCTGGACTGTGATAATGTATTGCTCTATATAGATAAGGATAAACTATATACCCACATATGAAGTCATTGTACCCCAGGAGGAAAAGGTCATTGCATGAGGTTCAATCTGAACTGTAACCATTTGTTTCAGAATCTTATTTTAGCATCTCAGATGATGACTCAATAACTGAAGGTCAACTCCCAGGTTTCTGGATTTCTCGAGCATGTGTTTTGTATATGTCACTCATTTATAAACTTTATCAACGTAAAAAAGTTTACTCATCTATTGCAGAAATCTAAAGTCTGAATCCTATAAAGTTTGTTTCAAAATCCTCTACCATTCATCCATATTTAACAGTTTTGCAACCTGGATTGATTTTTGTTCAATCAAATATTTAATTACTACTCCCTTTTGAAACTATTACATAGGGTTACATTTATACTCAAATCCACTGTATGTCCAGTCTCACCTTTGCTAGTCCCCCACTTCTTTCTTCAACCTCTTCATTAAAGGACTATTTAATGAGGCCCTTTTGTTCACAAGATTCTGTATATGACTGAGAATATAAAATGGATAAAGGACAGGTATGATGTTAAAAAGTTGATGACCTGGGTATTCTCCCTTTCCCAAAGTAAATGTCTTCAGCTCAGTTGCCCTATTATGCTTTATAACTCTGCCTCCTCAAGAGCCTCAAGTCAATATCTGATAGAGAGGAGAGCATCTGTAAACAATGGAGAGGGGAGCAAGTGCACAGAGCAATAGAAGTTCAAGGGTGTGACATAGAGAAGGGGATAGTCCACTGGGGCCTGGCTGGAGCAGCAAGGTGAAGATGCACTTTCAAGCAACTATTAACTATTGCATTAAACTTTCAGTTGCAGAAATTTAAAATTATTCTCAAATTCTCCAGATCCTACCTATATACAGTCATTTGCTAACCCTAATTTTCCTATACATTCAATATGTCTCATTTCCAGCCTTTCTTTCTCATTCTCATTCTCATGCTCCCTACCAGATATTTATTTCCTCACATCTCAACAACCACACGATCTCCAAATAGTTCTCCCCACACCCTACAATATTTTTGGGTAATTATTCTTCAAGGAATTAATGTGTTTGGGGTTTATTCCGTAGAGATTTAAATAAACGAAAGGCATAATCAAAATTGAATTTCAGAAAGAACTGTATCCAGTACTGACACAAAGAAGAGACAATAATTATAGATGGCTGTGCCCACAAGAGGACATGTAATGATAAGGACCTGGCAATGTAGGGGAGAGAACAAGAAAGAGCAGAGAGAGAGTTTCAAGAGACAGAATCCATAGGACAATGAGACTGGCTAGATGTGGGATGGGCCAAAGAGAAAAAAAAGCAAAGATACCAGTTACCTAAACAACTAGATCCAAATGACGATATTTTTTGAAACTGGAAACAAGGAGAAACAAGTTTGTAGAGAAAGAGTAAGTAGGGTTTTTATTAGTGGAGTGGGGTTCCCTGTGAGAGGGTCAAATGTAAATTCTCTGTGGGCTTTGCCATATGGAAGAGATAGATGCCAAAGTCCCCCACTAGCTCAGAAACTGGTTCGCAGAAGTAGTGGCATCTAGGGAAGTCCTTTGCCCAGGCAGGGGGATGGGCAGCCTGTGATGAGCTCTCTGGTTTCCCTGCCACATTCAGTTGTGTGGACTTCCTACTACACTTCCCCATTGGGGCATCACTTGGGCCACCTTTCTACATCTCAAGGGTCAAGGTGAACAATTCGGATTTTAATTACAGTATTTTATAGATGTAAAATTGAGGCAGTTAGAGTCAAATATATAACAACTGCATTCTCTGTTCCAGTCAGGATGTTCAGTGTAGATCATTAGGTATATGACTATAAAAGGGAAAACATTTAGCGATGAGATTACCAGATTAAGGAACTGTTATTTTATTTACTTTTCCTTCAATCAGTCTGTTAAAAATGGAAAATTTCTAATCTCTTCCCAGGAGAGACATGAGACCTTTTTAATTTTTTTGGGCTCAGAAACTTTTCCTGACACCTAAGGGAAAATTATTGGGATTTTGTTTTTTAAAAGGATAGCTTTAAAGGAGATTTACTTGAATAGAACAAGAAGATGTGGGTTGAAGTATTTGTATTTCCAGAGAAACTAGGTGAGGAGGGTGGCCAGAATCAGTTAAAAAATTATATGTTTCAAATCTGGAAATGGGGAAGGCTGCTCCTACCCTACACTCTGGTGGGGGATGGAGTTGAGAGTGGAAACACTGTGCATGTTTTTGGTCCGTGTCACTAAACCACCATGACTTGAAGCCAGGATGCCAAGAAAGCTCTATGGAGGGACCACAAAAGGGGGTTCCTGGCAACTTCCCAGAGCAGTGGCCTGAGAGGAAGGAGGTAACTCTGCTAGACAGCAGCGTTGTACAGTAAAAGGTGCTCTAGGGAAATCAACTACTAAGGTAGAGAAGATCCTAGTCAGTCCTGAACATACAAGTCCTGATGTCAAGTAAAGAAGAGATACTCTCTCAAGGCCTTTTGCCTCAGTTCTATACCCTAGTGCTTCATTCCACTTTCCATAACTCCCAACTAAATGTAATATAATTTAGAAAAATAAAGGCATGTTACTTTGTTTATATTTGTTCAGGATACATACATATGTGCTATGTATTAACACACTGATTTATGTTTTCTGTTCTTCACCTATATATAGATACAAGAACAAGGAGATACACTAAACCAAAACTAAGTGTGACTTTCTGCAACATGTGTGGTAAAATAATATAAACCTATAACTTTGTCTAATATAAAATATTCCACTATTTTACTAACCTGTTTGTTCTAAACGAATTTTTTTTTAAGTGAGTCAGAAACATCGTGAATGTTAACAAAGTACCAAGTGCAGTACAATATATGCCATGTGGTCTCTGCATTTAAATGTAAGTGACATATAGTGGGAACACAGAATGATGACATGTTTTTATAGTAAAAACAAATATGATTTAAAAAATGACAATTGGTCTTTCCACAACCTGTTGGTGAATTGGCCAAGTAAACAAGAAACTTAAGCAGAAAAAAATAAGAATTAACTAGGAAAACAAGAAGAAACCAGCATTCTGCTTTCATAGAACACAACATCAAGGGAAGACAGACGGCAACTTGGAGATGAAGAGCGGGGTGAGCAACTGCTTCTCTTGATAAGTGGAATCAATGTAAGTGAAAACAAGGGACATATTAAAGCTGATAGATTAAATCTTAGCAACTTGTTAGAGAGGAGAGTCAGGATTCCCCCAAAAGTGTGAACAATGAAATATAGTCAAATTAAAATTTTAAACAATTACATTTTCTACTTTTTTGGAAGGATTGATTTGTTCTACACAAAGGCTCGGATACAGCGAGAGTGATGATGGGACATTTCATCTTTAACCACTATTTAGTTTTAGAATAGTCTTATATTTTCTCCCAGCTGAGTGTACTAAGGCATAATAATAAGGAAAGTTGGGGTATTTGTCCAAAGAAACAAAACAATCCCTTTACCTGGTTCCTAAGACTTCCAGATGCAAGTATTGTTATATATACACCTATCTCTAGCCATAAAACAAGAACCAGATACTTTGATTCATTCCTGGAACAGCCTTGGATACTGTTTTGTGGAAACACCATCTCTCTCACACCTTTTTGTGCATCCCTAAATGCCTCAACTGATATCTACCTACTTAGTATCTAGGACTAAATTTACTTCCTCTACATTACCAGATACAAAACAAATCACATACAAGGCATTGATTTATTGTGTCTTTGCATTGTGCTAATTTATAAAAAGTATATTTCGGTTTTAAAAAAACAAGGTGTGTCAAATGAAACACAAAACCCATTCAACAATGAATGGCTGGACTAACCATCGAGAATATAATGATGAAAAATAATACGGATCTGGCCTTGAGAAGCTCACAATCTGGCAAAACAAAGATGATCCACATAAGTAGTTTCACAGATTAAAGAAGTCATTTAACATATTTGATAGGACTAAGCTTCATTTAGTTTGTTGATGAAGACTCAAGTAGGCGATGTTATATTTTATCTAAGACATGTTTATGATTGCAACAATAAATTAAGTTACCATAAGGTTTGGTCAATCTTGTTTCCTATGCTATATCTCTTCAAGCAAAGGAAACCGAAAATGTAGATTTAATACATCATTCAGGAGATGACAAGACTCCTTAAATTTGTGGTTCTTTTAAGTTTTACCCTAAGCTTGTAGAAAATACTAAGACCAAATCATCTGTCATATTTATCAACAGAATTTTATTTTTGCTTATCTTCATTCCCTAATTCAAGTATAAATTGTGTATTCTCTTATCCTGGGTTTGACAGAGTCCAGCTTTGTTACTCTTTGGAAATAGTGTGTGAATTCCCTATTTATACTGATGTTTATGTCTTGGCAATAGAAGGAGATAGTAACTGGAGACATTCAGACTTATTTGCGTCAGAAGAAAATTACTGATTCTTTCATATGTTTAATTATAATCATAATTTAAAACAACTTACAAACCAAAAGGAGTCATTCTTTTAAAAAACATGCCAAATATAATTTTATAAACTTTACATTAACCTCTCAACTAGCTAGTTTTTAACTATAAATGGTGGCAATAATGTGCCATGGGAAGGTTGCTTCATTCTTGCTAAATATACTTTATGATTCAAATACTACAAGTGTGTATACACACACACATATGTATATACACACACAGTATCATATCAATATCATATATATATATATATATATATGATGAGATATATATATCTCAATTAGGATGATTTTATATATATATATATATATATATATAAAATCATCCTAATTGGTACTACTTCACTCATTATTTTGTATTACATTTTATGGGTCATTTTTACATGTAAAGTATCATTTAAATCAAAACATATTATTCATTATTAATTATAACATACATTTACTTTTTCAGGGTCAAATGTGCCAATACATGTACGCAAAGAGCACATCAAAATCGCTGATAAGTTTCACTATTATCAGTGCTTCTGTTTTGTACATGTTACATCCCCTGACTCTGATGCCAGTTTTTCCAACTTGGCCTCCACACATTACACTGTGTATTTATCCTAGCAGCCTGCCCACTTCCAAACTAATGAAAGAGCTGTCACAAATTGCTAGTGCCACCTATTAGTGGAAGCATAGAACTGCAAATCATGGTAATTCCTTTAAATAGCACCTTAGAAGTCATGACAGATAAAACCCATCCCAAGACTCACACTTGTTTGAATTATGTTTACAATTGCTGGTATTTTTTAAAGTAAGGTCTCACTGTATGCACTAATCTCAGGCATTGTTATGAGGTTCAGAGATATTCCCTATAATTTTGCATTATTAGATCATTTAATAATAGGCTTTTATAAAGGTTTGATGAGTAATATCTTAACTGATTTTAGGCTCATTTTAGTTCTGGTCCCTCTGGAAGATTTTAGAAAAATTCAAGTGCAAATTCTATTTAGAATAATCCTGATGTTACATTTAAAAACTCTCCAGAATTTTTAGGAACTGCAATACATAGATATGTCACTGAATTTTAAATGAGAAAAATTAGGATAAGAAGTTAAACTATACAATTTCTTACATCTGACTTTATGCTACTTGAAACACACATGTGAAAGTATGAAGGAAATTTTATCCCCAATACAATTATAAATTCACACCCAGCATAGTAGATTATGCTCTGCAACAGTTTAACTTATATTTTTGTTGCTAGGAACATATGTAATCATATTAATTTGGTCTAATTAAATTTATTCCTGAAAGTCTTCAATTGCACTAATTCTTGAATTTAAATATAACTGACCAAAAATCATAACATATCTGTTGTTTGATTTGTATGTGATAATTAAAAGTAAGAAAACCAAAAGAAAGTTAGATTTAGTTACCTAAAGATTCAGATATTTCATATCATTGATAATAGTGGAGTCTTGGAAATTTGCAGTATGAGAAAAATTACTATTATGTGAATACATGAGATATCCTTGAATATTTTTATGGGACTCAAAAGTCATACTTACCCTATTACATACATATATAGATTACATACATATACACACACAAACACACACATTTTATATATACACACACACACACATATATATATATTTTTATATATATAATGAATTTCCTTTTAAACCAATGACAACTTTATTCACAGATTTTTTTTTAAAAGATTTATTTATGCATAAAAGTTGGGGTACAGGCTAGAGGTGTGGGGAGGTGAGAGGGTTCACCAGAGACAGAGTGGGGAGCAGAACAGGCAGATTGATGGAAATACACTGCTGAGGGGAGCAGCAGACAAGGTAGGAAAGGTCTGCTGTGCCATGTGGGAATCTCACAGGCCGGTCATCGAACTCGCATTGCCACTACCGACAGCTCCACAGTGCAGAGCTTAACCGCAGTACCACGAGGGAGGCCCCACAAAAATTTTTTACTATTAACATGAGGCTGTCATTCATGTGTGTGAGTGTGTGTGTGTGTGTGTGTGTGTGAGAGAGAGAGAGAGAGAGAGAGAGAGAGAGAGAGAGAGAATAGGTATTTGTACATGTATATTTCTATACATATATGGACACCTACACACTGCTTTGGTAGAAGTAAATACCTGAAAAGATTTTAACAAGTTTAATCAGTAAATCATTATTCATATGAATTAAATTTTGAAGTGATTATAATATATTTAGCTCTAGTAAATAAGAAAACTTGAAAATTGTGTGTCCTAATTTTACATTAAAGATTGTCTTCTTGTGTCAGAAAGATGTCTAGGAGAATTTTGCTTCAACTGATAACCTCATTCTTAACAGTAATTAAACAACTTGACTTAGGAGAAAAAAAAAAGTAAGATGAAAAGCCTTAAAGTCTACCACTTATTTATGTGCTATTTACACTTAAGTCCTTCCTCTGAAGGGGAGGTAAAGGCATCTATTTAACTTTTGGTATCACATGATTACTGCCACTTTATACTTGCATGTGTCTTTGATTTCTACTGAAACTGAAGCACACGATGTCCTGGAAAAGCTTATTACACTGGGTGATGGAACATTTGTCATTTGTTTAAAACCTCAAACCTAATTTATTTCCTTGTGATTTCCATAGGCTTTTCTGAAGTCTTCATTGTACCACACTTTCCTAAGGAAGATTACATGATATTCTGGTATTTCATGAGAAAAGTGAAATTTGACTAGTTTCGTAGGGGAAATAAACAGTGTGCACTGATTTTTAAAAAGAAGCATTTTGACATTTAGGTCTATGACATATATTTAAGGAAGAGAAAAGCATCTCTGAGTAAATGTTTCTTGAAGATAATTTGTATGTGACTGCTGAGATTTACAGAGTTCTCACATTTGCTTCCCCCACAAGGATTCTAAATCAGACGGGTTCAGAGGAAAAGCCAACATACCCATTTTTCTAATATTATCACTTCTCCAGATGGTCCTGAGAACATCTATTCAATTCGTTTTTCCTAGAAAGTGGAGGTACCTTATTAGATATGTATGTACATCAACTACAAAGGCTGCCTTCTTGTTCTTTTTCTTTCTCCTTTAACATATCAAATCACTTTCAACCCCTACCAGGCAAGATGACAAGTAGAAAGTAAGCACAGTGACTGCCTGAAACTTTGTCTTGGCAACCTGAGCAATGAGAGAGTTAATGGTGGATCTTTGAAAACAAGTGACCATGGGAAATTAGGGTTGGCAGGGATTTAACTCTTCATGAATCATGCTGGAATATTTTTAAGGGCAATGCTATGGATGTTTTAACCGTGTTTGACATCTAATTAAGGAGGAAAAAGAAGTGGCCAAAAAAATTTCTCTACTCTAGTTTAGAAACAAAGCAGTAACAATTGACTACCAGGCATTTGCTTTGACAAAACAAGTATACATGCAGGGACAAAAAGTTAATGACAGACCAATAAAATGACAGAAGAAAAATTGCTTGGGCCATTCCTTTTATTCTTCTTGCTGTTGCTCATTTCACAGCTTATTTTACCAAATTGCCAAGCTCTAGGTATATCAATAGAATCGTTATTTAGCTGTAGGGTAGTTTGTGATTTAAAGGAAAGCAGAATAATTCTAATGGATGCCATTGCTAAAAGAGAGTTTATAAAGACGGTGCCAAATACATACATCTTGTTAATATATACAACTTACTGCATCAGGCAAGAATAAAGCATTTGTACGTAACAAAGGGGAATTCTAATAAATGCTATTCTTTTAATATAGAGATAGAACTGATGCTTCCTATATAATGGAGAGTAAGTTGTTACCATGGAAATAAAATTTTGGCAAAACTAATAAGCATAATTATCTATTTTGATTTTACAATTTACTTAGCACTTAGACAAGTATTCTCAAGTCTATTAGATTTTTAAAATGTATTTCATGATTTCCAACTTTTTATCTAAAATTATAGCATAAAGTCATTCACACCTTTAAGAACTAAAGTTGCACATAAGTTAGACATAAGAAATATAAACTTCAATAAAGTGAACCATCAATCTAAGAATTATTTGATAGCTTCCTTTCAAAGAGTAAAATAAGAAAGCAAAAACTGATGAAAACACAGAGGTCAAAATAATATATATTAGAGATAATTACTAAATAGATAATAAAGATGTAATTAGACACTAAATAGATGCTATATTGTTATTTTTAAATATTGTATAATGAATTAAACTGCAATTATATTTGCCAGCATTTAAAATCCAATTCCAACTTAATAAGCAAGAGAATATTATGCCAAAATTTATGTATTTTCCAACTCAATGTATTTTATCGAAAAAGTATTAAATCCAAATAAACACATTTAATAGGTGTTTAATTTTCCAGTTCAAAGTGTGAAAATTGCATCTCTCTTTCCTATTTGTGGTCCACAATTCACACTAGAGCGTGCAGGAAGAGATGTTCACAATCATGCGAAAACTAAACAGTGTTTTCTGGCATAAGAGCAAATACAGTAGACAGATATTTCTACAGATAGATTCAATAATTTTCTCTCACATTACAGGCTAAATATGGAATATAGTTGAAGCTGCTCACTGCCCCACCCCCAATTCTAGAAATCTGAGAATCATAAGAAAGCAACACCTTAGGGAATAAAACTACTTGAGTTAAAACGGTTTAATCTTCAACTCCATTTTAATAATACCTCTGTTATATAAATATTCTCTGCCATTAAATGTCACACATATGCATATGTGTAATTGTGCAATCTATATAAGCATTGCTTAATGCACATATCTATAAAGTCTATTTAAAGAAATGCAGAATAAATATTTTCTTTAAAATCCTCATTAAAAAAATATACATAAACATTAAACTGTGACCAAATAAAGTACTAGCAACCATGTGATAAAGCTTTTTTTCCCCTCTTTGAAATTTATCTTTTTTTTTGAGAAGTTCACACAACTAACTGTACAAGTAGAAAGTGTGTCTCTTCAATTCTCACTGAAGTACATATGGAATTAAAAACATATAACATTATATTTCAAAGGCTTTAGCTTTACACCAATTAGTCAAATACACAGTCTTTTGTACAATCATAACACACTGTGGAAAAACTAGTCTGTTCTCTCCAGTTTATATTCTCTTGGCAAACCATGATCTACTGCTTATGTTAAGCATCTGATTGTCAGATTTGAACAAACTGAATATTCATGATGACGATTAACCATTTAGTGTCTAAAACTAAGAAAATACAATCTATCATAATGATTATTACAGAGGACGTGTGCACGTCTACAAAGAGACCATTTTTGCAATAGTGGTTTTAAAAAATATTTTAATAGAGGGAGAGTCAGAAAAACTAGCAGGATATATGATCACATATACGGATCAGCATTTACCGGGCATTCTGCTCTTCTCTGCAAATGTGATTAAATGTTCTTTGTTTGCATTTAAATTGTCATGTATCAAACAGAAGACATGCTTTTCTAAAAAAAAAAAAAAGTGCTTAAATCATCTTAGAAAGACACACAGAATCACATAGGTTTCCCAGGTTAAACTAAAGGTTTATGATTTGGGTTGGGAGGGAGTTCAAGTAATGAAAAAGCACAAGTCAAGGGAAAGCTAAGCAAATTAAAGAAAAAGAAAGACCTACCTTTGTAGGATAATTTCAGCCTTGGCACATTGTTCTTCCCATTTTGATAGTTTGCTCTTGCTGCAAGTAATACTCCCCAGAAAAGATAGACAATCCTAGCGAACCAGCCCATGCTGCAGAGACTGTGGGTCCCTAAGCTGCTTCAGTCTTCCCTCCTGTATTGTGCGGCCAGAGAAGTTCAAACAATCTGGAAACTGGAGGTAACAGGTGATTTAGGTCAGTTTCATTCATAAATGCAGACAATCAAGACCTCAAGGCAACACTAACACCTCTTCTTCTGTAACAGTCACTGAAGCACAGAAACTTCAAACCCTCCAAAAAGAAAAAAAAAAAAATCGAGCCAGGCACCGGATAATGAGGCACAACTGTTGTGTGCGAAGAAAAAAATTAACAAGGGCTGCTGCAGTGGTGCTTAAGAAGCAGTTCCTTTTATCTAGGCTCTTCTGATAGCCGGTGGCAGACTCTAATCCTGCTCTCTGCTTCATTCGGCTCCGGGGAAGCAGAATGAAAGGGAAACAGACAGAGAGAGAGAGAGAGAGAGAGAGAGAGAGAGAGAGAGAGAGAAACCTTGAGCAGCGCAGACTTTTCCTGTACACATGTAGAGAGAGATGACACAAGATCCCACAGACAGGTTTTCCCAACACTCACTAGACTGGCTGACAATGGGAGAACAGGCAAGCTCAACCCACTCCCCTTCCCTCCTGTCACACAACACATGCAAAAAACATCTCCTAGAGATTAGAGCCGGGAGCAGAACCCTCCAGCGTGCCTGTGAAAGGCATGTAGCTATAAATTTACTTCCTAAGGCAAGCGTTGTTTTATAGCCATTTGTAGGTGCAATTTTGATTTAAAAAATCTGAATTTTGCTACCTACATAATTTATATCTCCTGCCCATTATGTCATTGTGCTGAACTTGTGCATTATGTGTGTGCATGTACATATATGTATATATACACACGCTTGCAAATAGATGTATACCCTTTTCATCAACATAACTTTAACCACTGAGGGTTTTAAAGCCTTGTTAGAGATCATTCCCTCCTCCCAACAAACCCTCTTGGCTCAACCGCTCCCTTCCCCCGCCCCACTGCAATTTCAGAGGAGAAATTCCTAGTAAAGCCCATTTCAACAATCAGTTCAAGACAAATATAGGTCCACTGAGAATTATAAATTACAACAAGGGATTCTCAAAAGGATACTCAGAATTTAAAAACATCGATGGTTTTCTAGCTTCTGGAATGCTTTGGCTAACATTTTGAATGCATCATATCTCATTAATTAAAGCCACTTCCCCAGTTTTAGTTTACAGGGCAGAGGAAGATGACAAAGTTCACAAAAGTCCCTATTGTGATTCAAAGACCATATAAAGATCATAGCTCTGTGTCTTCATGAGTTGGTGGAGGCTTGCTAACTGTTCTGCCGACACATGTAGATGAATTCAGGTAGTCACACAAACACCATTAGTTCATTCCTAAATAGGGATGTTGCTAGAGGTGTTTGAATTTCCTCTTCCATTTTTTTTCCCATTTTCTCCAAAGCTAATATCCTTCTGTTGTTTTGTTTTGTTTTGTTTTGTTTTTTTGGTGGGGTTTTATAAAAGTTAATAGGACAGGGCTTCTTTACTCCTCAACTCTTTGTGCTCTACATCCTCAACAAACTCCCACCTCATGTATAACTTAGGCATGTGAAATAGAGAAGAGAGAATCTACTTCAATAACATGGGCATTTCTCTGCTGAAAGGAGAGTCTGGCAATTAAAAATATAAACACTTACTGAAAGTTGCTTAGTGCTCTTACAAAAATGATCTAAGAGTACTGTCACTGAAACTTTCATTACTTAATGTCTGCTAACCAACAGAGAATGAACTTTCTGTGTCTCTCTGTCTCTGTCTCTGCTCTCTCACCCCCTCCCCCTATGGGTGTTTGTGTGAGTGGAGGTGGAGGAGGGAGGATTAGGGAAAGGACCAAGAGGATTAAAGGACATAGAATGGGGGAAAGGGTGGGGGGGTTCCCACTTCACTAGATTGATTCATCAAACAGACCTTATTGTATTTGTCAGCTTCCACAGCCTATTGATCAGTCAGTATTGTTAAGAAAATAAAATCCAAAATAATGTTGATTTTACTGATTCCCACACTTGTTATCCTGAGCACTTTTCATGCTCTAGGCAATGGATTAAGGCTACAAATGACAAGAGACTTGTCTGTCTTCATGGATTATTCTCTACAGACATTCATTCTGCAGAGGAATTCATGTCACTCTGGGATTACCTAAAGGATTGGACTAATGAATTATCCTATTGAAACATCACATATAATTTGTTTAAATACTTTAGTTGCACTATTTTCATTAATATATATTATAATGTCTTTAAATATTTATTTTTTTCCTCTAGCTGTTGTTACCTAAGTAGGAGAGCAAGTTTATATTTGTCAAAACTAAACAGGATAAGCAAATTTAGAAATGTATCCATTTCACTTGCGTAATGTCTAATCCTGAAACATTTTGATGTGTTCCAGGAAAAATAAAAGGTTGTAGGTAAAATTCAGATAAAAGAAGTCAGAATTGACTCCATGGGGAAGAAAGAAATTCAATCTGGATTTTGAACCACAAAATCAGGACATAGTTATTTCATTTTGTAAAACAAATAATTTAAATTAATGTTGAAGCCTGGAATTTGGTAGCAAGGACACTCCCATGTTTATATACACATACACATAATAATAAAAAAAAACTTTGATATATTTATTTCTATTTTTTATCTTTTTTAACTACCCAAAGGTTTCATGCTTTTTGGATCTTTTCAGATGTTTGAAAGTTCAACAAATTTGCATTTACATTTATTTTCTGTGGATTTTTTTATTTAAAAATTTGAAATAGTTTTCTTAGGAAAACATAATTGTCTTAGACTAATTAAATTATAAAACTGCAGGAAAGTGAACCCACACATATTTTAACTGTAATTTAACATAAGAAGAAGAAACTACAAGCCTCAAGGTACTTATGAAAGTATTTAGAATTTTATATTTTTCTGCTTTCCCAAATGACTTTGGGTAGGGTTAAATAAAGTCATTTTAAAATATTTCTTAATACCCCAAACATGTTGGGGATAACAACTGAAGTAGAGGCAGGTAGGGGGGACCTTGGCGGGTGTTTATCAGAATATGACTACACGTGTCTAATGTGGATTTTGATCCCCTTCTGCCCCAGCTCCACAAAGAACATCACTCCTTACTCTGAGAATCTCTGGCCTAACTATGGAGGCAATAAAGTCCATGCTATTTGCTACCTTAACCATTAATTTTACTGCATCACATACTACTTTTTAAAAGTCAGAAATACTATATGGACCTTTTAACACTGAATTTTGCTTTAGAATGAAAAATTTTATTTTGTTCTTTCTCAAAGCAGTCTCTTTATTTTCAATTATTTTCTCATCCACAATCAAATCACAAGCTATAATTAACTACTTGCAACTGAGTTCCTAATATCTTCTTAAATTTCAAGTTTTCAGTTGTGATTAACTCTTATTACAGTGTCAAATTTGAGCAGGTGCTTAATATGATGATCATGCTGTTGTATACATTTCTGTCAAATAAATCAGTAGTTTTTAGCCTCACCCCACTCCATATTGAGATGGATTACAAAGACTTTCAAGAATAAAACTAAGAGTGACAGTTTTCTGGGTGGCGTGCTTGATTTTCTAGAGAAACAACACTTTCCACTTCACAACAGGTTGGTTAACTCTTAGTAACCCATATAGTATAAAAGATACACAGTAAATCATATCTTCATCGGAAATGTGTTTTTTACTTTTTCAGGTAGTAGATAAAACCACTGTGTATATTTTTTAAATGTCTACTCGGTAATTTGCTATTTATTATGAAACAAATTGTGATGGCAATAAATACTGCAATTTAAGAACATAAGTTATTCTAATTTTTTTTAAGATTTATTTATTTATACATACAAGCTGGGGTATAGGCCAGAGGCGTGGGGCGGCGAGAGAGTTCACCAGAGACAGAGTGGGGAGCAGAACAGGCAGATCAGAAATACACTGCTGAGGGGCTGCTGAGGGGAGCAGCAGGCGAGGCAGGAGAGGTCTGCCACACCATGCGGGATTCTCCCGGGCTGGGCGTTGAACTCGCGTCGCTGCTGCCGACAGCTCCACAGCACAGGGCTCAACCGCTGTGCCACCAGGGAGGCCCAAGTTATTCTAATTTTTGAGGTAATATTCCAAGCGCTTCACCAGATTATATATCCTGAATCTTTCTGTGAGTGTTGGGGGAACATATGTGCAAGAAGAAATAAAAGATATATGCGCATAAAAGAATGTATGTGTTTAAAAGAATAAAAAGGAGAAATACAGTTTAGATGTATATAAAAGTTAGTGGATCAGGAGTACTTGAAATTTATGGTATATTTAATTAAACATTTGCCTCTCCTTGTAATTTTCCTCTACCCTTCTTTTTTTTTTCTGTGGTTAGATGGAGAGGACGCCCCAAAATGTATGGTACCAACAGAAGCAGATTGCCTCTCTATGATAAATGACTGAATTAAGAATTTCAAAATGAGTTTACTGGAAGGAAACCATTACTAAAAACAGATAAATTTCAGTACCCTTCACAAGGTGCTATCCAAGTAAGTGAAAAAGCAAAACAAAACAAAACCTATATTAGTTTCCATACAACATCTGTTATTTCTTATTTTTTTCTTCAAAGGAATGCTTCATTAATATATGGGAAAGGTCTGTGATCAACAGAATTATAGCAAATATGATAGAACATTTGTAATCACTAAGAACTGGGGGTGGCAGGTTAAAAGCAGTATTTCAGAAATTAAGTTAAACTTTTCACAGTCTGACCCTTTTGAATGTTCTAAGTATAAGAAACGTATAAAAGAAGGAGTTAGAAGAGAAACTGGTAAATTGCAATGGGAATTCAGTCTCTAGGGAAGCATTAACTCCTCCCTTCCCCTCCTCCGTCCATCATAATAGAAATTTCTGTGAAGCAAGCTCATCCTTCATTTGGATTGAATTTGCAACAGTTTAAAAAAAAAAAGTTGAATGTTTTCTCTTGTGACAACAACGTCCATGACACAAGGACTCAAGATGAAGGATTCCTTTTCTTCCCAAATGAACTGAAGTGATGTTAAATCAATGCAGAAGGAGCCCAGAAACTGGCCAAATAGTCACATTATTTGTGACTGCAGATTTTTAACAAAAACTGAAACAATTAAAGACTATCAGAAATTACAGGTAAAGTGCTTTAGTGATAAGGTGAGTTGATAGCTTCCCTTTCCTTGAGAGTTTGATCTGTGGAACTGATAGGTAAGTTTTATTAGGTTATAAGTTTGAATGGGGGATGGAAGTGAGCGACAAAAATAGGGATGCATAAAAATATGGGTTGTATCCAAGTTGCCAAAAGTAACTAAACTCTAACTAAAAAAATGATTTATCACTTCTCCAGTTTCTCTTTCTTTCAACTTCTTAAATCCATCATATTTTTTAATATTTCAAAATGTTTTAAACATTGGAATGATCCTTTTTATCCACTTAATGAGCTTGCTGTCACTACAACTACTTTATTAGATTATCTGATAAGTGAATGAAGTGTTCCTGAATATCCATATTGAAAAACAATAAAACTCAAAATACCTGCTTTTTTTTTTTCCCTGTAAATGAGAGTGTCTCCACCTCAACTGAAATGGAACAAGAAAGTTTTCAAGTGAGACAAAAATCCCATTGTTAATACTGATCAGTACAGGCTAGGCAGTGAGGAGGAAAAAATGAGGCGTCTGTGGAATACAAATGAAATGAGCAGGTTCGCTGTGGAGTGTTTCAGGATATGAAGTTATTAGTTATCTGTTTCAGGAAAGGCATATCACCCATCTTCTCACTGAATAAATAAATAAGCAGATCTATACTAAGTAAACAAAGTGAAGAAACTAGGCAATATCATTTAAAGGATTACTTTACATCTGACTAGGCAATGCAGATGTATATAGTTCCCCTTTGTTATCCTCTGAAAAGAATGTTACACCTCAAATGCAAATCTCTATGTTCCCAGAAGCAGCCTTTTTCCTTTTCAAAAATGTATTTAAAGAGTTTAAAACTGATAAGGATAGGGAATAGAAATGCTGAAACCTAAAATTAAAGCTCCTTAAAGGGATTTATTATAATGGCTAAGCCAACTGTTAGGTGGATGGTGACTTGAAAACTCAGTGCATTCTGCTTTTGAAGGGTAGTTTCCCCAAATAGCAAGAGTTAGAGAGAAAAAGACTTCAATTATTTTCTATTTCGTGTAGTCTCAAGTGTTAAATATCATCTGGTCTTGTCTTCCCCACCCCCATTTTTTCTTTTGTGGCATGGGGGAATGAGGTAAGAATTATAAACCAGGTTTCATGTCACTGACTCAGCTACAGGAGCAGCTGTTACCTTATGGAAGAGATTAGGAAATACCTTGTTCGATAGTTATGATATTTTCTATCATTAACAAACATTATGTGAAGAAAAAAAAGTCTCATTTTTGCTCAGGACATATCCATAGAATTAATCTCTTTGAAAATCAGTCAACATAAATTCATTTTCTCATGTCTGCTGTACTGGTGACCAGAGAAGGAACATTCAATAGATTCTGCCTTGTGTCTCCTTAAATTACAGATCCAAACTGAAAATGGTTTGACTTGAGGACTTCCCAGACAATAACTATTAGCGTGCTTGTTTTTTGTAAAAGTTGGTACATGGCTTTAGTTAAAAAAAAATAAAAATAAAAAACCCCGGCACTTTAAAGATCCAAATATCAGACACAAATTTATAAAACTCCTTTGCTGCATAAAAATAATATCCATTATCTCAGACTGGATTCTCATACAGGCTCTAACTCTTCTCTCAACACAAGCTTTAGCAATTATATAATAATATGCCAATTATACATAAGGAAAGAAGTCTAATCAATTTCTGAGCTTAGCTATTGCAAATATTGAGTGTATTTTTCACTGTGCAAGTTTGTAGAAAGGACATTTGAATTTTTTTATAGACTTGGAGAGCTTAGTGGTCTCATTTTGACATATTATATAATCACTGTTGATTTAATGATGCTGTGAAACCTATTTCAACCCAGTTCAAAATAAAAATATTTAGAGAAATAAGAAAACTAAATCTGAATGAATCAAACTAAGCATGGTAGTCTATTTTGTGGGCTGTTACATGAGTTTGTGGGTGCTTGACACTATAGGTAACCAAGCACACTTCATTTGGTTCCAGAGTGTCAATTTTAAATATACTTTCTTTATATTCACACAGTCACTATGGGAAACATTTTACTTATATTTTTTTTTGTTATTTTATATGTATGCAGTCATTCAAAAAGTTTTTGAGAATTGCTTAGATGTTAACCAATGTGACTTAAAACAAACTGCTATTTTTTGAAAATAATAATATCCATTCCCCATAACTAATTTATCTAGTCCCTTTTTTATTTGCAACCAAGTATTAAAAAAATCTACAAATATTTTTGGACTTAATTTGGAGGAGTGCCTTATTTACTTATTTTTAAAAAATCATCTCATCTCTACTACTACCTTCTTTTTATCAAATCCTGTATCTGTTTTCATTACTATGTGCCTATATCTATTATAGATCTTATTCCTTTATATTAAATTCCTCAATGGATTCTGCTCTTAAAGAGAACAGAATATTTTTGATCATTATTTTATTGTCAGTGTAACTTTCATTACAGAATAAAGTTTAACCATTAATTAATGGATTTATTAATTAATTAAAGAGCCAGGGGAAATATATGCTAGACAGTTAAACTTTGTGTTCCAGAAATCTCATAATTTTAATAAGTAGTTTGGCAGAAATTATTTCACTTCAGATATAATCACACTAGTTTTTCATGTGCTTACATTCAACATATATTGGAATATAGACAGTAGCACTATAAATAGTTCTAATTGTTCATTTAAAACAATGTTAAAGTACTTACATTATAGACTATAAAGTGTTTGAACTTTCCGTCAAAGAATGGAACATTTCATTTTATTGTTTTTAAAATATTATTATGTACTTATTTAAATACTAAAGATCTCTCTTTAAATTTCCAAATACCTGCAAATTGTTACTGTATGTTGCTAATATGTCAATCAAAATGAACATTCTACAGTGTTTCCAAATATATAAAATATACAAAGATAATCTCTAACTTTTTCGCTGAAAAAGTTAAAAGCAGTGGTTTAAACAATGCCAAAAATTCAGTGCAATTGTGAAAATACATGAATTAAATGAGATAGTAAATCAAGCTTTAAATCACATCATCATAATTAGTAGCAATATATTTGAAACTAGTTTCTTTGCCTACAAATGTGGTTTATCACTCCCTGTGCCTTTCCAAGACTAATTAGGATCAAATCAGTTATCATTCTGATACTTCCCAATAGAAGACCATCTATGGATCCTGTGTTCCTAGGGATTGTTTCTGCACTCACACACCATGACATTGGACTATGCAATAAAAATTTTGGCCAAGTCTCTGAGTATCAGAATTGAATTTGTGGGACTAGGACATCACATAGACAAAATTGAAGAAAAAACAGTTAATCTAAAATGTCTCCCTGAGAAAGGAAAAAATCTTTGAAAACTCACACCAGTATGTTCTTGGATTCTTTGTCAATGATAGAGCATCAAATGGAGAAAGAAAAATTTATTCAACAAATGGTCATGGGAAAACTGACATCCACATACAGAAGAAGGAAACTGGACCACTACCGCACATCATATACAAATGAATTCACAATGAATCAAAAGGGTATAGTGAAAAAGGAAACCTCAAACACTGTTGGTAGGCATATAGACTGAGACTGGTCTAGCCTCCATGAAAAAGAGCATGGAGGTTCTCAAAACATTTAAAAAATATATCTACCATATGATGCATCAATTCTTCTAGATGTCCACCCAAGTAATATAAAAAGCATTCATTCAAAGGGATATTTGCACTCCTACGTCCATTTTAGCACTGTTTACAAGTTATGAATACTACCTAAGTGCCCTATGACTGATGAGTGGATAAAAAAATACTGTACACAGACACACTGGAATACTACTAAGCTACACAAAAACAATGAAATCCTGCCATTTGCAGCAACATGGAGAGAACTGGAAGGTATTATACCAAGCAGAAAAAAGTCAGAAGGAGAAAGAGAAATACCAGATAATTTCACTTATATGTGACTATAGAGAAACAAAAAGAGGAGCAGACAGAAACAAACAAAACAAACTCTAGATATCTGTCTGCAGAAATAAGACTTCCAGAATGGAATGGTGGGGGG
>PVIJ01005370.1:26964-104758 GCA_004024925.1 Scalopus aquaticus
GGGGGGGGGAGAAGAGCCAGTTGATGGACTATTTCCCAGAAGCTTGTCATTGAGATTTTCAAAAATATAAAGAATAAAGTGACACACACATCAAATTTACATGTGGGGTTTAGCAGCTTTGACCACGAAAAAGAAGATACCTAAATTAAACTAGGAAGAGCAGAGAGGGCAGTAGTAAGGTGAGAAACCATGACTTGAACTAGCAAGCATGAAATTGTCTTCATTAATCAGTCCTGGAACTGTAGGCAGTTGCAAATTAAATGAGAGCAACATTTCACCTCTTAACAAATTGCTGATGACTCATTTGGCCAGATGTGGATTTGAGATCCTCAACCTTTCACAGCTCGAAGAGTATAGAAAGAATTGTATCTTATATGGTAAATCAAGCCTTAAAATAGTTGAGGACCTATTACTACCATTAAATCCTCCACATGCAAGTGGTTTTTAATAGCCAAAGTTGCAAGCTTCATGAGTTAGTGAGTATTTATGGTTCAGAGAAAATTATTTTCCCAGATAAGTGTCATACTTAACTTTAGGAAGCAGAGAAGTTCAGGTCAACAGGTGAAACACCTGTACAACTATTATGGGAATGTCTCCTACTACTATTCATAATTTAAGTCATTATGTCGCAGCAGTATTCTTTAGTATTTTAATTGTTCAATGAGTTTTGTTTCATACTGTTTTCAGAACTCCAGGGGATCTTGATTGCCTGTTAAATAAGTTAATTTTACATTCTAGTGGAACATTTTACTAAAATAGTTTCAGCAGGAGCATTTCCTTTTTGCCTTTATTATCACTGTTAAAACACACTAGCCAAAAAAACAAAAAACCACAACAATGAGTAATATTATACAATTGTCTTTGAATACTGTCTCAAATCAACAAAAGAATATAAAAAATGTGTAATGCAGAGTCACAAAACAAGCTGTTGTGGATACTTTCACTTAACAACAACACCAAAAAGATGCTTTCATCTTTATTTTTCATACAAATTGCCAAAGGTTTAAACATTGCAAAATACTAAAATATAATTGCTACAATCTGAGTATAAGTAGATTTTCTATTTCTGCATAAGCATCGATAGATGGCAGAACTTTGTAGATTTGCTGGCCATAAGGAGCTTGACATGGTAAGCAGATTTCTAAGAAAAAACTCATGTTTTACAAACTTATCCAGACTTTTAAAAGTCCATCCTATTGTACACCCTTAAGAATGCTATATTTCAAATGTATTTAGCAGCATTTTCAAATGTGAATTCAATAAATGTGGAAAGCCCCTTAGTCTCCCACTAAATTGAATCTATCAGAAAGAGGTTCAAATGTCACTAATTGTTTTATAGGAATAATCATGGTGTAGTTTTAAACAAACTTAAGCTTTCGTCTACTTTAAGACTGGAGTGCCAGGCTGAAAATAAAGACCCTTCTGCTGAAATAGAGACGATTGAGTTACATTTAACAAGACGCAGGATGTGGCACTTGAGTTATCTGACAGTGGGGGGCTGTTTGCCACCCTGGCAGCTAGGTCATGTTTCCTTTTGCTTCATACAATTTCAGAATACTTTCATAAAAATCACATGATTGACACAACAGCTCTCTTCAAATTCAGATTTATGTGAATATTATTGTTTTCACATTACATTAATACATTAAAAATACTAGGAAAGAAAGAGAAATGAACCTATAACTTTACTTTGGTAAATTAAATTAAAAATTATTGAACAAATTAAAATGAACTTTTATCTGCTCTTGTGGTTTTTCCCAGACCACAGTTACTTTTCTATTTTTGTGTGGTTCTTTTTGTTTGTTTGTTTGTTTGTTTGGAAAATGACTGTGATATTTTCTACATTCCTTTCTCTCAACTGTAAAATTGAGTGAATGGATGTAGTGAAAAATAAAATGGGAACGTTATCTTTTTCTGTGCATATTCTGGTACACATGGCATGATAGTGAAGTTTCCTTATCTCTAATTTGGCTATTCCCTCTTTATATTCAATTCTCTACAAAGTTTTGCAAAATCATTTATCCTAACTTGAGTCACCCCAACACATGCATTATGCATTAGGAGCTAAATCTGTACATATGTATTGTGTTTGGGGCATGTTTCTATGTATTCCTGCTGTCAGGGAAGTGCATGGATCATGAAAACATTTGTCTTTAGTGCTGCTTTAATTACAGGACCACTTCAATGGTGAGGCTCACAGCACTGTTTCCTGTGAAGTTCCTAGTGCAATTCCTTTTACACAACGGGTCCTCAATAAATGTAAGTGAATGACTTCCTGACTATTATCATGGTTCCTGGGAGATGCAGGATGGGGTTGGCAGCAAGAGACAAAGCTGCTGTCAAAACGGTTATATTCAGATGAACAGCAAAAAAAGGAGTTGATAGCAATTTGAAGGTTTTTCAAAAAATTCTGTCCATTCTGTGAAAAACTGATTCAAAGAATTTCATGTATTCCTGAGACCACAAAGATTGGCTTGAAAAAAAATCCCAGCATTCAATATCTGGCAATAACCATTTGGTTATTAAAAAAAAAAAGATTAAAGTATACTATGCTTTGGAAGCTTTTTGTGTCTGACAAATATACTGCGCAACAATTTGGGATATACAGGAGAGTATTTTGTAGTAGAATGATAAAATATCCTTAAGCAATAGAATTTCATTAGGTATAGGCTTGACATAAATGACTTTCATTTTGCCCAGTTCTCTGACCCATAATCTAAATATCAGGTGCTATAAAATTTAAGTCTTCTTCCTGTATAAGTAGGTGTGGGGAAAATATGTCACCCCCTTCCCAGGAGATTGGTAGGGCTGTTAGTGGTGGAAGTGGATTTCCCTTCAATTGCTCTTAACTAAAGGGATACGCAATGAGAGTATAACTGTATTTGTAATGAGTGTCTTAAAACAGTGAGACAGGGAGTTCAGATAAATGAATACCTTTTCTCCCAAGATTATAAAACACTATACTTCTTTGTATTTTGTATATGTATGCCTATATATGCAAATATACACACATACATCTGCATACATGTATGCTCATGTAGACCTACTTCTATATACATATATATACATGCATATGTGTTCTACTTGCAAAAGACTACTCTTACATTAAATGTAATTTTGCCAACATTTATTAAATTTTCATGCCAAACACTGCTAACATTGTAAGAATTCAAAGAAAACAAACACATTTGCCACCATAAATGAGTTGTAATTGAGTTGGAGAGACAATGTAAGAGTAGTTTTTTACAAGTAGAAACCAACATTCTCCTAAATGCTGTTTAACCATAAACTTTAAAACTTAGACACAAGATAATTACTCTTATCCTTTAAAAGGATGCTGTTCTTTTCAAGTGATATAAACTCATGTGATTTCAAGCATCTTAAGTAAAAGCGGAATAGTTGGCTTTAACCCATTTCCTTATGCTAAAGAATTACTCTCAAATTTCAGTCTTGGAAAAAGTGATAAAGAAATCAGATTCTTAGGATATAGAAAACTGCAGGTTTCTGATTACTGCACTGTAAATGGGTTTAAAGGTAAGTACTATCACCTGAGTCTAATTATAAGAAATGGATACTATGTATATGTGATGCTCTAGAAATAATATTCAACATCTAAATAGTATGTTGTTTTATAACTAATGGTCTACTACTGGCCTATACACCTTGATTCAATTTTGAATATCAAGAAAGTTATTTTCTCTGTGGCTAATCTTTGCATATTTAATGCATTTTTCTTCCAAGTGTTTTAGTTCATGTTTACTGGAGATAAAATGCCACTCTTCAGGGGCCTCCCTGGTGGCACACTGGTTAAGAGCTGTGCTGTGGTGCTGTTGGCAGCAGCAACGTGAGTTTGACGCCCGGCCAGGGAGATTCCCACATGGCATGGCAGATCTCTCCTGCCTCGACCGCTGCTCCCCTCAGCAGTGTATTTCCAACGATCTGCCTGTTCTGCTCCCCCCTCTGTCTCTGGTGAGCCCTCTCGCTGCCCCACGCCTCTGGCCTGTACCCCAGCTTGTATGCATAAATAAATAAATCTTTAAAAAAAATTTAAAAAATGCCACTTTTCAGACCACTTTTATTACATATACCTGGAAATGATCTGGAATGAAATTGCAAAGTGGAGATGAATATTATGTAACTATTTCATTAATGATGCTAATTTTAGAGATGAGTTTTTCACATTCTTCTGTGGTTCAAATAGGAATGACAAAATAAGAAGAATCCATTATTGAACCACTATATGTAGTGATATAATGGTGTGTGTGGGATGTGTGTGTGTGTGTAAGAGAGAGAGAGACTATGTGTGTAGGATACAGGCTCATGTTTGACCAAATACGTGGATTACATTTTTAAATAACAAGTAAGGGGTCAGTACAGTGTGATGAGAGAAACCCAACCTGTGTTCTATTTCCAGCTTGGGCACGACCAGTAATGTGTTACTAGATAATTAATTTATTTAGCTTCAATATCTTTCTCTATTAATGAGTTAGCTGGACAAGATATATTGTACTTTTGGTTTCTTCTAGTACTGAAAATGTTATTTTCTCAAGAGTAGTTTCAAATCATAATACGAAAATTATCAATTAAAACATTAACAATATTTAATTATTTTAATTAGGAGTAAGAAATTAATAATTCATATTGCTTCATGTAAGGCAGTTTCAGGTAGGGAGTGAAATTAAAAAATTATATAATACTCTGCCATTAAAGTTTTAAAAAATATTGGACATATTCCAATATCAAGGTGTTAATTTATTAAACAAAGCATTTATTGCATATCGCCTAATCTCTAAAGTAGGACTTTGGGACAAAAGTCAACTACATATTTCTGATATTAAATGTTTTTTGGCATGATGCAGAATTCGGCTGAAGTAAGGTTTCTGGAAAGTGTTTACTATTTCTCCCATTTGATACTAGACAAATTTCTTCTTGAGAGAGGATTAATCGTCACATTAAGGCATGTTTCAATTTAATTATTATTTAGTCACACTGGAATATGCACTTGATAGAAGGGAAAACAATACTATTGTTATCATTTTAATCCAACTTATTTCAATGAACATTTATCAGTCATTTCCAGATGCCATACCAGTTGTTATACAGGGAAACTGAGTAAGATCTGAGTCCTGTCCTGAGGAGGGTGTGGAACATTTCCCTCAATCTAGTGAGGACAATAGTTACATGAAAAGAAAATATAAACAAGGCATGCTAATTGCTCAGCTACCACCTATGATAGGCATTTGACCCAACTGGGAGTTTATAGGAGGCTTCCTGTGGGAGATGGTGCCTGATCTGCTTCTTAAATGATGAGTAAGAGCAGGTGAAGAAAGATGCGGTGGTGGGGCCAAGGTTTCAATGAAAGTACAAAGTCAAAAAATAGGAGCGCATGCATAAGTTCAGGAAATTGGAGCAATTTTGCCACTAACAGGGTGTATAGTGTAAACAGAAGCAGGAATTGGCAGAGGCAAAATCAAAAAGTGTCTATACAGTCATGATGGTAATTCCTATGTAGGTGATGAAAAGATTCAGAAGACTCTAAAGGAGAGAAATGCATAGAAATATTTACTTCTTAGATAAATGAATCTGGTTGCAGTGTGTAGGGTAAAATTATTAGTAATGATCATGAAGATAGGAAGGCCAAGTAGGTCTCTCCTGTAACAGTCTACACCAGATTTGGAAAGACATCTAATCATGGCCATAGAAAATGAAAAGGAGAAGTCACATTAAGGAAATAGAAAGGAAGCATGCATGCTTGTCTTTATGAAAGGTTTGCTAAAAAGAAGGATGGGAAAATAGTTTTTACATTTCCCAGGCTCTTATCACAATACTGTAGACACTGTATTATAAATACTGCACTAATTTACAATACTTCCTAAGATTGTTATGGGACAGGTAGCCATTAACTGATACTAGCAAGAGAAGAGGAGCAGATATGACTGAGGAAAGAGAAGGGAATTTAATTGTGAACTTATTCATTTTCAGAAGATTGCTAAGGACATGTTTGAGGTAGATATAAGCAGTATGGTAAAGTAGTTTAAAGCTCAACTGTCAGAGACAAAGATTGGGACATATGTGGAACTTAAGCTCATGTGAAGAGCAAAAGTAGGCAAAGGGTAATACTCTGGATGGCTATAAGGAACATGCAAAAGAGTAGAACCCCAAAAAGGAGAATAATAAGGGAAGGGGTGAGAGAAGCATTATCATGGACAACCAGGCAGAAACATTTAAGGCCAGCCATCTGTGGGAGAGGTATGTGGAAGCTGGGAAATAAAAGTTCTATTTGATGTGATAGGATGAAAAGTATCACTACCCTGTGCACGAACAGTTAGTGGTGGGAACAGAAGCCAAACTGCAGTGGATTTTAGGAAGACCAAGTACAAGAGACATAAGTAACAAAAAATTAGCTGATTTTGGCTAATTAGTTTTCTCCTTTTCTTAAATATGAAATGACATTTTAAAACTCTTTAGCGCCTTAGAATTTTGAATTAACAATGAAAATGGAAACATCTACTCTGAAAATAGAAACTATTTAGAACATATAACAGCTTTCATTTATCATTACCACATTGAGGAAACTAATTCTGTTTTCTTCCATACGATTTAATTTAATTTATTTCTCCATTTCCCCCAAGTGTTTCTGCAGTTTCCACACAGAAATTGATTCACTGATCACAATGTAATATTATACCATTAGCTTCATGAGCTTCTATTGTAGTTTGATATAACAAATGATCTTATATTCTTCCAGTGTCTGCAAAACCATTATTCATTATACTAGTCAACAGCTCAAATTATGATACACATGATAAATTCCTCACAGAATTTAGTGCCAGAAAAAAAAATTGATATTCTCCTTGTTATCAGTAATAGAAATGTACTTCCTTGTTATCTTGTCACTAGTCTATCTAGAAACCAGTCTTGTCTAATTTCCTACTTGAAGGGCCCATCCTCCCCACCAGCACACACACAAATGTATGGATTATTTAAAGAAAAATTGATAATTTCTGTGGGATTATTCTAATTAAAGATGAACTTTGCTATGAGATTTAAAATCAATTACTTCCTTTTCCATATGCTTAATTTTAATGAGAAATACAATAGAACTTAATACTGGCTTGAAGGCATTACTTATTAATTTATTACACTTATCTTTATTTTAAATTTTATAATCTTGAGTCTAGTATCAATTAATACAAATATAAGTGGTGATTATCTTAGAGGACATTCCACTGCACTTAGCATCACTTGAGATTGCTATCTAATTCAAATTGATTTTATGACATTCTTTTCCAATAGCATACTTTTTGTGTGTGCTGACCGAATACCTCATTTTCTCTCAGTGGAATTTCCTAAGAACATTGGCAAGAACAGAAGGTGCAAAAAAGGAATACAAATTTTATCTAAAACTATGGAGAAATAAAAATATATATTCAAATGTATGGGAAGTTTACAGTTTGAATATACATATGAGAACTGTAGGAATTTTGATATGAGAACTAGCAAAAGCTCCTCTTGCTATAAGAAATCCCAAGATACTGTTATTAAGTAAATCTTTACCTATTTTTCATGACCTATCTCGTATGTCACTTTCTCTTGAACTCTTTCCTAAAACTACAGGCAACTATCTGTGCTCATTTCTGGATTTTAGACAGTCATTCTTTGTTCTTAGCTATTACAATGGAATCTGAAAATATAACATCACAATTTGCTTAAAGATCATTTTCTTTACTCTCTTCACATGCTGAAACTATACCTTCTTTGCCTTATAACCTAACCATAAGAATTCACTAGCAACTCAATAAAGGTATTAATTAAAAAAAAAAAACTGAAATGTGTATATGGATAAATGAGTAATGGAACAAGGTGGACACTGGGTGAAAACTGCAAGATAATGGGGAATATGGGGGCATAGTCTGGAATTTAAATATTTCACTTCCTAGATTTTTAACAGGATTATAGAATTGGTGATATATTATTACCAATGGATTGACTGGTAAAAATGAGAGTTCTTGCAAAAAAAGTTGGAAAGTTGAAAAATAAAATTGTCTTCTATGAAACCAACATTAAATCAGCATTTAATCAACAATTAAATCAATAGGGCTCTGCGGCAGTGATGCAAAATTATCTCTAAAAATCACGTAATTCCCAGAACAAAAACTTGAACTGAATCTGCATAAATGTATTAGAATAGTGAGTATATAAAAATGTGCAAATCATAGGTGGTAGCACAGTCATAGAGGGACTAAGAGTGAAGACCACAAGACAACTCCTGGCACAACACTCAAATCTTCCCTGGACTTTCTGCTTCTGCAAAGAAGAGATTGCCCCAACACTATCATGAAAATAGGTACATCAAGCTCTCCTCTCAACCTAATGCCCTAAAACATCCTATCATGTAAATGACCTTCCCTTTTTCTAGCCCCCATGGGTATACTTAAACATAGAGAATGAGACTATCATGAAAATACAAAAATTATGAGTTTTGTGACATTTAAGTTTCTTATAATAGCTTAATAATAAATATTCTGATAAATTACATAGTAATAACACACATCTCTTTCCAATTGCCTACACTAAGCTAGACATTCAACAAGGTACTCTTTTCTATGATAATTTAATCCTACAATAAGAATTTTTTCGTTTTATAAAGAAACTGAGCGCTGGGTAAATTAAGTAACTTGACGTCTGACAATATAGCTCGCATGGTATTTTTTAAAAACATACTCTTACAGTTGCAACTCAACTGGGCTAATATTAGTACATCTAGTCAGATACCATGATAGTATTTATAGATATATAAAGGATTTGTGTTTTTTAAAACAATTCAATTGCATTGTGAAACTGAACAAACATGACACCACTCTAATAGATACATTTATTAAAATAATAAAAACTTAGACTCATGAAACTGTAATAATAATGAGACAATATTTGAGACCAACTTTCTCTATACAGGGGAATAGCTGAACTATGTGGAATATTTTCTTGTCACCTTAGGAAAGTCCCTTAAGAATTATTCCTCCAGGCCCTGTGTTTTGGGACATTAATAATCAAAAGCCAAGGGTAGTTGTTCTCTCTGCCTGAGATGTTCCTTCCCCAAAGAGTTGCCTTGCTCGTCCCCCCAGCTTCTTCATGGAGCCGTTCAGGAGTTACACTTGCAGTAATGTTACATTCACCCTGATCACCCAGTCTGAAACTGGAACCCTTATTTCTGTTCTTTAAATCTAATCTAATGTTCTTTATCTTTATTGCCACAGACAATGTAAACATAATTAGGTGACAATTCTGTTTGTCTTCTCCCTTTTAGAGAGTATTCCTGTGCTGAGTCTGTTTTATGTAATATCTCCAGCACCTGAAATGGTATCTGGAAAAATATAGATGCCACTAAATATTGTGTAAATGAACTTATAAGATATCCAGAAGTTTATATCTGGATATTTATAGATATTTATATCTGAAATATTTTTTCTATGCTATATAGAAAACATGGAATCTTTTCTAATAGGGCTAAGACAAGAGTGTGTTATCAATTTTTAAATATGTTATTATTTTACTTTAAATATACAAATAGGGGATTATACACTAACATTCATTTAACAATTTCTTGCTGCTGATGATTTTTATGTTCTTTATTTTATTTCTTTTTTAATTATAATGAATATAAATGATTGTATTAATAATAAAACATAATGATAAATTTGGCTCAGTAATTCTTTGTTTACAACATTGAATATGATTTAGAGATATAAAATCACCTATTACAAAGTGTGTCCTGGTACTGAAAGATAACCTATCTTTCAGATTTCCTATAAGACATAAAGGCAGTTGGAAAAATAGATCTTTGCATTAAGGTCTTAAGAATTTAGGATAAATATATTTTACAGTACCTTTTCAAATCATGACCTCTTCTCAAATTTAAATCATAATGACATTTTTTAATGATTAAAACAGCACAACTGAAGACTAAGCTCAAGTTATGCCACTGAGGATATACAAGAAATTGTGTAACAGTCATTGCTCCTGAGTCAAGTTAGGCAGGATGACAAATGGATGATGATATACATAATGACACTGCAGTCTTTGGCTCTGCACAGAGGCCTATAAATATTTTGCACATACTTGGAATACATGGGTGTCCAGTTGACAGACTCTCCAAGAAAATTCTAAAATTAGATACTAGATTCAAATTGGTATCAGGAATTTAATAAAAAGGGATGTCCTCAGAGGCTTTTAGGTCATCACATGAAAAGATCTTTATTGTGTTTTATTGAGCACTGCCTGGCAAGTCACTTTTGGAGAAACAGACTACAAAGAATAGAATATTAAGGCAGGGATTCTCTTTCCCCCCATATTGCAATCAGTTTGAATAGCAGTGGATATGCGATTCATGTTAATTGTGCCAAAACAGCAGCAGCATGAATGCTAAATTATTCACCATGTTCACAAACTGTCAAATGGGGCAAATAGCCAACTATTCAAAATAATTGCAAAAAGATTGGCACAGCTGTAATGTGTTTTCAGTGTGTAGTCCACAGCCTTCTGAAACCAGTATTCAATGCAGTGAAAAGAATGCCTCTTGTGATAGAGTCAGATGAGAATTTAGATTTCATTCATAAGTATTTCTAGCAAAAATTAATTCATTTGTACTATAATTTCCTCCTTCCTAATAATTAAAAAATACCCAAATATTTCCAGATTAGGAGAAATTAGCAATAAAAAGTGAACCCTCAAATATCCGTTGATGATGTGTTGAGACATGCTTTGTCTCCTATCATTTAGAGGAAACAAAGTTATTAATTCTAAATTGTAGGTCTTTCTATTTTTATAGCAGTGAGCACACTGTTTTGCAGTAAAAAATTCAAAAGTGTGTAAAAAAATTAAGCTTCCATTCTAAATTTTATATTTTAGTATTGCTTGCTAGCGCTACCTTATGCTCCCATGTTTAAATAGTATACATTTAAACATAAAAAAAATGGGAAAGGGAGGTGAGATAGGAGGGAACAGAGAAGCAAAGGACAGAGGGAAGGAGGATGATGTAAAAACACTTGTGGTCCAGAGGAGAATGACAAATATCAATGGCATCAATCATATGCGGAATATAGAGAAACTAAACAAAGGGTTACATAAAACCAAACCGATTCCAAAACCTAGAAATCTGACTGTAGAGTTTAGGTTCCCAGAAGGGCAGGGCAAGGGGTCTATGGTGGAGGACTGTGGGTACACTGGTGGTGGGTGTGGTGTGTGTGGTAACACACAGCTGAGAGGTGTGATCCTGCACCTCTGTATCACATGCAGTGTAGTAAATCGATGTTATCGCAAATAAAAGAAAAAGAAAAAAGTAATAAACTTTAGGTTAAAGAATACATTTGAGACAATAGTTTATAATTTCCAGGTATTTTTAGAGTCATCAAATTGAATATTGAAATCCCCAAATCTGCTAATTATGTTGTCCTTAATGTAGTCATTCGAGTTGATTTATACTATTCAGTTTGCCTTCATAAAATAATGCATATGAATTTAATTCTTAATGTAATGTAATTCCTTAAAAAGAAAGAAGGCAACAAAGAAAAAATAAGTGATATTCAGCGCTTTAAGCAGTACATAGCAATTTATTAGTATGATCTTACTTCTTATAACTTGTTCTTTTAAGTTTTCATAACTTAGGGGAACAAACCTAAGCAGTGGAGTAATATTATATTTTATATTTAACCTCCTCATCATATTACTCTGTGCTCTCCTATCTTCAGTTATTTTATGCCAGGCCTCTGATCTTATGTTCTCAACAGCATATTGGTGACAGATATGAAAAAAGATATTTTGAATAGAATTTACTTACAAAGGAATTATTTACAAAAATGTTGATATACAGGACCCAGAAAACACTCAATACTCCACTCAAAGAGGCTGTCTCTACATAAGTCTTTAACTTTGGGTCCTGGTACTATCTCCACATCTCAAATAGAAGAATGATGAAACAGTAAAGGTAATATTTGATTAAGATAATCTTGAATGGAAAGTAAAAGAAACTTTGCTAAAGGCATGTAAGTAATTATTTGTTGTCTCTAAGAATTCTATATATTCTCACCCCATTCTCTAATAAAATGAATTAATAATGTAGGAACTGGCAAGAAACAGAAATTTTTCTAAAATCTTGTAGAAGGTCCCTAAAAGTTGTCCTCAGCCTTATAAAAAGAGTGCGAGCTTTTCTTTCTGAATGGGTCTTGAAGATGTGCAGAGAGTCTATAATGAATATGTCAAGCATGGAAACAGCAATTCTCAAAAAATACTTTTGAACTACTCATTGAGCATCCTAAGAAAGCTTGGCTTGATCATGTATGTTGAGACAACAAAGCTCTACATGATATGATTCATAATTCTCTACAGTTACTCTACAGCTACTGACTGTGCAATCTAGTCATTCTATCAAAATTCATGTATGTATCTCTGAGAAACAAGAGAAGATTTGTGAAGAGAAAAAGAACTGTAAGTTATCATTGATTCTGATTCTTAGGTTCAATGTGATTCATTGGAAATACGATCAAACAAAAATTAAACCAATATATATTGTAATCTCCATATGTATTATAATATGGAGATTATATATATATATATATATATACACACAATGATTATATATAATATATATATATAATGGAGTGAGATTTCAAGTTTCACACTTCTGACACTAAATAGAGCCTCTCAACTATACATCTCACATCGTATTTCCAGAACTTCTTATACTTACAGATAATGTGTAGGGCTTATTACCAATGATATTTAGATGTAAGCCAAGTCACCAGCACTTTTTTTACATCACATGTGGGAAAAAAAATAAAAAGGACTGGACACATAAGAATAGATCTAACCAAGCAGGACATTCAATCAATTGTAATATGAGAGGTTAAGAGAGGATGGCCGGAAATAAAACACAAACAACAACTAAAATCTCATATTGCCTTTGGCAATTTAGAATACCAGAAAGACTTAGAAATGACAGTTACTAACAAAGCAACCTGCAAAGAATTCATTTTATATTTGTTCCAAAATTTATTAACTCTGGGTACAGGATAGACTTTTTCAAAGAATGATGTATAAATTTCATATGACCAAAAGTGATTGTGAATTAAAAAAAACATTATATTCAGTTTCAGTAAAGAAAGGTTTATTGGCTTTAAATTAATATTTTCAGCCTTTATTCATTTACACATTAAATCTTTCTTTAAGCACACAATACTGACCATGTGTGAGACCTGTGCTAGGGCAATGACTCACAAAATTGGCTGTGTTGGTATTAATGGGGAAGCTTGATTAATAAATATGCAAAAAATCACCTCAAACTTTTTGATTTGGGATTCAAAGGTATGGGGCATAACATCTATATTTTCAATAAGATTCTCAAATAATGATTTTAATATTAGAAACACACATATAATAAAATAAAAATGTTTTTGAATGTAATGTCATAACAGAATCTGGACACATTAGGAAACAAATATTTAAAGCAGAATCATTGAGCACGGCCGCTGAGGAAGCAGGCGTAGACTGATTGGAGATTTGTACCTTTATTAAAATGTTGAGAACTAAAGAAGAGAAGGAATGCTGACAACTGAAAAAGAATGTTATAATCACAACAAGCTTTACTTAATGGTCTGAGAAGTGGGGTGGGAAGAAAAACTACTAAAGTATTAGGGAAAATTGATCTGTCACCTTTCTATAGATGTAGAGAGATATGTCTCTGTGTACATGCTTGTCTAATATGTTATATTGGTCTGGAGAATATTTCTTTATTATTAACATAGTGGTTAACCTACTGATAGAACTCAAATCTTACTTGTATTTCCAAATACATGAGTCTTTCACATTTTAGAGGAAAATACACTCACTTGATGATATTACATATAATAACATTGCAAAATTTAAAATTCAAACTACTTATGTTTCAAAATTCAACTAAACATATGGTGTGTTTTTATATGTAAGAGTTAATCAGTTCGAATGAGGATTTTAAAAACCATATAACATAGGCTTTGAAGGGGAATACTTTATGTGAAAAGTTAAGGCTTCAGCATGTGAAACCAATATGGGGCATAAAGATAATACAATTAACCTGACATCTTACAGAATTTCAGATATCATGAACTTTAGGAAAGATAAAATATCATGGTTTAGAAAGGAAATAGAAATCTTAACTGAATCCAGTTATAGGGTTCACAAGCAGAAAGCTTGAGACTTGTGTTAAATATCCAAGTATAAGGCTGAATGCAAGAATGAAATCTTGGCCAAAACAAAGATCAATAAAAGTACCTAGTCAAGAAATAATCTTAAAAGTCTTCCATATAAACATAAAAAATAAAAATGGATAATAAAATAATTCACAAGTAAATGCTGTAAAAATGTTACCAAAACCAAAATAGAATAATTTTCTCTTGTACTTTCCTCCATCTTTAGCTCACATATTTGATAATATTTACTTTCTGGTCTTAATGCTTCATTGAATACTATTTATATACCAAGGGATATAAAAAAGTATAAACATGATCTATATAAGAGGTGATGTTCCTAATGTAATTTTTTTTTCATCTGAAGGTTTAACTCATGGGCTTGGCATATAATTAAGAACTGTTACTTTCTAAATTATAGAAATATTAAGACTACATATCAAATATTGCAGTGCCAACTGTATTCTCTTTATGCTAGAAAATTTAGGTGATTTTCGCAACTGCTCAAACTCTCCAGATTTATTTATTTATGAGAAATTGTCTGTTAAATATACCAAAGGGTAAAAGGTCACTTAATCTTTTGCTTTAGTTAGGTTACAAAAAAACAAACAATATCATGATGAATGAGTATTGACACAAAGCTAAAACATTCCCATGAACATATGCATTATGAACTATACACAATCCATTAAACAAGACAGAGTTCATTCCACTCTTGCTCCTTCTTAGGCAGTGAGAGTATTGAGAGAAGGAGAGAGATTTAGGACACCTTGAGCACCCTTTCAAGTACCACTAATGAAACAATATTTGTTGTCACATCACTCACTGGGAGGTGGATATTACTTCATGCTTATTCATATGTTATTCTCCAAATGAATAATGCCTTCTTCAGTACACAGACCTTTCTCAACAGCTGGTAACTACTCAAGAGGAAGTTGAGTCATGGGTTTCCCCTTGAATCTGTGAATGTTTGGGGCATGTGAACCATTAATACAATACCAGTGTAGTAAGGTAATATGTCAATTTCTATTACAAAAAATAAGGTATGTCTGCTTTCTACTCTTCTCAGGTATATCACTGGAATCAAAAGTACTTAGAAGGAAGAAAGCTGAGAAAAAAAAGAATCAGTAAGTGTAGAACCAGAAAAAAGCTTTTTGTAGGCCTAATGAGAAATATTTAAAATTAGTATTAATTGTATGTTACAAGTTCAAATGAATTTTTCTGTTTCATATATGATCTGTTTTATATATGTCACTTATATAAATTCAGTGACTTTTAATTGTTCATCTGGTCATTCTCAGATTCAGATTGAATATAATTTTAGAAAGGCATCATGCATACTGTAATTAGGTGAACCTATTCAGGAGAGCATGCTTGTGGTCACAGCTGAAAACTTGTGAACAGCAACTGATTAATTAAACATTTTATCATTTTTCACATGCGATGCTTGATCTCAATACACTAGTTTTTTTTTTTTTAATGTATTCCTCCTTAGGGTAAGAAACCTCAAATCTTCAATTAAAGTTATCTATTTGAAAAGAGTAAATTAATTTCTTTTGATTGACTCATAAGACAGTCATGAAGGAGATCTTGAAGGTTTGTTGTTGTTCATCCATTTGTAGAATATTCATTTTACAATCAGAAAAGAATGAATGCTGAAGAGATGCTAGGGTTTCCTTTACAAGAAGCAAGACTCAGTTCACACAGTTGAGAAACCGTTTTCAATTACTCAGAGCTCATGCCTCCTCCCTGTTCTTGCCTGCCCCAATCATGTGACTCACCATCTAAAATGAATTCTGAGGGGAAATGGTCTAGATTAATCTAGTGGAAGGGGGATACAGAGTGTCTCACTCGTATTCTGCAGAGAAGCACACAGAACCAGCCTAATAAACTTGTGGGCACAAACGTGTGGAATTCTAGGTGACTGGAGTATGGTAAGAGAGTGGGCAGAATAAGATAACTTGCTGTCTACTTTATAAGGAGCCTCATGAAGATTAATGGGCTAATTTCTGAGAAGCACTTAAACAGTCATGGATGCCAAGTTTAAACATTATTATTTATTAGTTGCCTATGTGGTAAATTTCCCCTGAGAGCATGACTGAAAGACATATGAAAACGTATCTTATTCAATTTCAATATGCATATTATACATAAGGTAGATTTTAATTGTGTAAGAGTACTTGAAACCATAGTAAATCATCTTGAAGTAAGTTTGAGGGTGAAGTAGCTTACCAAATATTTAAGCATGTTTAGAAATCAAGAAGTGGTGAATCAGAAATCAACTATTAAATGATACAGTCTATTGTCTCTATCCCTGGAGAGTAGGATTCAGGACAGGGAACATAAATTCAGAATGGTGCTGTTGGGAATAAGAAAGGTGTCAGAAATCACACATTTTGCCATGGATTCCCAATAAGAAAGTCTTTAAAGAAAATATCTTTAAATGTACAAGCTGAGCCCATAAAGCTTTACAAAAAACAGAGACTGGAAGAACCCAGGCTTGCAAATGTTCCATAGAATTTTTGAAGCACTTAAAAAATCTGTCTACAATAAAGTCACAAGGCATATATTATAGCAGTGTGTTCAAGCAGTAAAATTCACATCTATTTTTTAATGTAGCTTTCTGTCCACAATATTAACCAACATTTTAACTTATTATTATTATTGTTTAAAATAAGTGTGATTTGTAAAGGGCCATTAACAGTTGGGCAAAGATACCATGGTGGTAATATCCTATTCCAATTAAAAAGCAAAGAGCAAAATATTTAAAATCACTTTGGGTAGTAGTTAGGTTCTATAACATCTGATACCTAATCCCCAATAACCAGTTTTAAAGCTAGAAAAAAGCAAGATGATTCTGGTATAAGGTTCTTGAAAACGTCTGGTGCAAATCACATATCATTCAATTCCCAATGGCCATGTCATTTGGGAAATAAAGATTTACAGTCAGTTATCATTACCTATAATTATAGAGATGCCATTAAAAATCCTCTTTGCATTAAATATGCCTCACAACTTCAACTCTCATCATTTGTTCAATGTTTGAGGTTTTTTTTTCTTCATAGGACATGGAAATGAGAGCAGCTATCCTGTACAAGGTTAATTTGTGAGTGATAAATGAATGCTTTAAAATGAACTGTGTAGGGTACAATTTAGACAGGCTTTGGCAGAAAACCAGTTTCTCTGTTTGGTTGAAAATTACTTTTTTTTTTTTTTTTTAAAGAAGACGGTACAGTGGTACGGGAGAAAACATGAGTGATTGCTGTATAAAATCTCAAGAGAGATTCAAGTTTTCATCAGAATATTTTCAATCTCAAGGCAGGCTATATTTGTGATTCTAACTTGGACACAATAAATATTTACTTGCTACCTCCTTTCTTGAAACAACCAAAAGAAAAACATATATAAATATGTCTGTACATATATACATATGTTATCTTAATACATATTCTCTAATGTTAAATGTCTCATGTGACAGTTAAAAAGCTGCATTTTAATGAAACAGCTGACTGAAAAAGTCACCCCTTCCATTTCCACTATTTATTTTATTAAACACTGATAAATCAAGGTCATTTTATTATTAAATTAATTTACCTCTAAAAACAGAACTCCTGTAGTTATCAGTATTTTTCTAATGACTTTCAATAAGAGTCTCAAGTGCTACTTAAAGGTATTTTCCTGATGCCTAGAGGGAGTGGATTATTTTGTTACTGAGTAGGACCACATGTATGATGTGATTTGAATAAAATCAGAAGACCCTGTTTTTGCAAAGTAATTCCACCACCATTTTCCTACAGAAATGTATCCTTCTCAGCTTGAAATTCTCATTACTGAGTAATTCTCTTTCTGAACTAATAGAGGTGAGTATTGTTTGTGTGTGTGTGTGTCTGTATGTATATGGGGAGGAGGTGGTCATTGAAAGCTCATGAGATTGGTAAGAAAAAGAAATAGATAATGAGACAGAAAAAAAAATCAGTTAAAACATAAATAACTGCTTTAATTACTTGATGAAACCTTAAGCTCTACCCATACAGAAGGAAAGATATGGCTGGGGTTATTGGAATGCCTAGAAATGCTCTAAAGTGGGTTTTTTTTTTTTAAAGAATTTTTATTTATTTATGTATACAAGCTGGGGCACAGGCCAGAGGCGCAGGGCGGGGAGAGGGTTCACCAGAGACAGAGCGGGGAGCAGAACAGGCAGATCAGAAATACACTGCTGAGGGGAGCCGCGGGGCGAGGCAGGAGAGGTCTGCCGCACCATGTGGGATTCTCCCTGGCTGGGCGTCAAACTCGCATCGCCCGCGGCCAACAGCTCCACAGCGCAGCACTCAACCGCTGCGCCACCGGGGAGGCCCTAAAGTGGGGTTTTTAAGAAGGCAGAATATAGTGGGCTAACATAAGATGGTTAGGTTGGAAAGAAATCAAGGCCCAAGCCATGGATGGATAAGGAAGTAGGAAGTAAAGTGAACATCCCACTAGTGAGTAAACAGAAATAATTTTAAGCAATCCTGGACCAGGATTTTGGCACTTTAAGGAAGCTGCAGATACCATACCATTTAATTTGATATTCTCTAATTATCTTCTTAGCATTTATTGATGAGCACTAATAAGGAACTGGCATTCTTTTTTTTTTTTAAAGATTTATTTATACATACAAGTTGGGGTACAGGCCAGAGGCATGGGGTGGCGAGAGGGTTCACCAGAGACAGAGCGGGTAGCAGAACAGGCCGATCAGAAACACACTGCTGAGGGGAGCAGCGGGCAAGGCAAGAGAGGTCTGCCATGTCATGTGGGATTCTCCCCGGCCGGGCGTCGAACTCGCGTCGCCGCTGCCAACCGCTCCACAGCGCAGCGCTTAACCGCTGCGCCACCGGGGAGGCCCCAGGAACTGGCATTCTTTTAATAAAATATCACATCATTGTTTACATTAAAAATGGATACTACACATGAATTTCAGCTTCTGATGAAAACTCTACCGTACCAAAGCAAAATCACTAGATCTTGGGTAAAACATATGTTTTAATGCACTGAGATTGCAAGTTGTCAGAAAAAACTACAAATGTGAGCTGACACATATGCACATGTGTATATATCATCTCTGCATCTTAGCCTCTTTGTGTCCAGGGAATGTAACATTATAGGTATAGATTCAATCAAATGACTCTTGTGTCCTTTGACTTCATTCTGTTTTCATGCTGGTAATTCTTACTTACAAACCCCAACTGAGAAGATGGATTAGTGTCTCATCCCGCTTTGTTCCTGCTTTCTACCCAAAGATTTAATGGGCTGGCTGTGTGTTTCTTGTCTTTTTTCTTTTTTTTTCAAATTTTGTAAACGCATCCCCCCTAAAAGTCTTTTGATTGGAAATAGTGTCTTCTATTAAATGTGCACAATATAGAACTGTCCTTTGTGGGTTCCATATAACCTTCCCACACTTTTGTAAATTATCCCTGTATTAGACTTTGTTCAAATTATGCATTTTGAATGTGCTAGCTGTTCCAGGACCTTAACACGTACAGTGCAGTTCATGCATTGTGTGTAATTTTCACTTGTACTTATTTGCGATTGTCTTTTATATCACTTTTTTTCCTTATCTATAAGTAGTGGCAAGTGACTCAGCAAAATGATTGGTCAACTAGTTACAGAGTAGCTTTTAAAATTCTGGGTATGCTTGGCCAATAATGTTTCATATTTTCCTCAAGTCTCCTTTTGAACACTTTTACTTGATAAGAAGGTCAAAAAATCTACATTTTTACTGGTACGTATTTTTTTTAAAGTTTAATATTACAAAGATTACAAATGAAGTGCACAAAAAGTACTCCCTATAAGTAATTTTTCTTTTATGGATAGACAGTGAAACAGCAGATAGTAGAATCTCCATAGATAAACACACTATTTATTCCAGGTTCATTACCAATCCAATTTAATCTTGGAATGTTGGTCAAGTACAACCTGCATTTACCAGAATGTGGTTTACCTGATGGATTGTCTTTAAAATATTTCTTACCTTCTGGTAGCCTTCATAATGGCAATTTGTCAGTTTCTTTAAGTCCTATGTTTCTAGAATTTTATCAATGTTGGCCTTTAACTGAAGGTTTCCTCTAGCACAAAATAACAAAATGTTAACTTGTGTTTTGCAGTACAAAACTTTTGGTCTTTGACCCCTAAAGTCCAGAAAGAAGACATCTTAACTCTCTTCTCTGTTATCTCTGTTATACTTCCCTTCTCTTACCCTTCTTTTGTTCTTTTCTTTCCAGTCAATAGCATACTCAATTTCTCCATCTTATGGAAAGAAAGAGAAAAACAAAGGCAGGGGGAAAAAAAATGTCCCCACTGTCATATGTCCCCCTTTTGTTGTGAGCTAATCTCTATTTCCCTTAACACCCAATATTCTCAGAAGAGGAGACAACTGGGACCATCTCCAATCTTATCCTCACTCATTACTAAGTTCTCTGCAATCAACAGAACACCATAAGTAGGTCACTAACAGTTTCCTAATTGTTCAGTTACAATCTTACTTCAAATCTCTGGTGTTTGACACCCTTGATCATTTGAAATCCTTACTTAAAACATCCCCCCTTTGATTTACCATCATAGAGTTTTCACTGAACTCTGCTACTACACAGATCTGTTATCCCCCCCACACCCCTGCACCCCCATAGCATTATCATCTTCGTAAAAACCTCTCCATGTGCTTATCTTTATTAAAGTTGTACCTGGCTCTCTTCTTTTTTCAGTCTAAACATTAAAAAAAGAGATATTTCACCTCATTATCATAGTTTCAACTGTTATATATATTCTGATATTTTCAAATCGGTATGTGTGATGTATACGCCTTCAAATTTTATCTGTTTAGATACATATCCTCATTCCATATTCCATGTGAAATTCAACTTCAACAGGATGAAATTATCTGAAATCAAGCATTCCTTTTTATATGTACTTTAATCAAATGCATAAAACAATAACTAAATTCCAAAGTTAGTCATGTCTTTCAGTTATCTTATTTGTTGTTTCTCCCATTATGTTTTATGTCATCTGTCACCATATTCTTCTGATTCCACTGTCCAACCAAGCCTTATCTGTATCTGCTCACGTCTTGGCTACCACTGACTTAGAGTCTCAAATACTCTTAATCACGCTTTTGCAATAGTCTCAAAATGCATGGCCTTGATTACACAGCTATCCAATTAAAAAGAAATTGAAATCTTATTCTCTTAAATAAAGGCTTTAGATGCATTCTCTTTGCATTTTAATGAAGGCTTTTGATAATCTGCCTTTTAGTAGTATTTCTGATTTTATCTTCTAATATCTGCGTGCTGGCAGATCATCTCAGTTACCCCAACATATTTACAATTTACTTCATATTACACAGCAGCATAGTGAGGTAGATATGCACCAGCTAACCATTTGGGCTAGATTGCCAAGCTGTCATTCTAACTGGGAAACCTAAATCTTCAAAAATATTTTCACCTCATACTTCTTTCCTGAGGTCACTCCCGAATCACAGACATGGTGAATCACACCAATATATTATATCAACATATACTTATTTGCATACATTTCACTGTATTTAAATAGTACATGTTCACATACCACCCCCCCAATTTCATTCTTGGTATACAGTATATAATGCACATCAGGTGTAAGAGCGAGAGAAACTATGAGTCATTAACAACTGAAGGAGGAGAAGGTCTTAAATGACACATTTCTGAGACTGGAAACAATAAACAAGGTAGTATCAGCATCCTAAAACTTTGAAATTGAATGAGGTTATATCTTTCCACATTTAATTTTAAAGGAGCGCTCTATCACATGATTTAACAGCTACTTAAACAAGGCATACTGGAATCCATAGGAAAGCTTCCAATATGACTCAGTTAAAAAAAAAAATGTCATGGGAAAAAAAATAGGAAACATCTGAGGCCAGAGGAATGAAAAACCTAATCCTGTGAGATAAGCCCTGGGGACACAGGTCTATCCTGGCTAAGCAGGAGCATGGATTTTTCAAGGGGCTGAATATAAGTGGGCAGAAGACAAAACCAAAGTCAGGTCACAGTAAATCACCTCAGAGCCTGACAAGTCAATCTCTTCACTTTGGAACATAGAAAGATACTCTGTCCCACAGGGGGATATAATAGAATTCATAGTCTTGGTTCTTAGTAGAGAAGATAAAAGGAAGGAAGAGAAAGAAGAAGGAAGGCGGGAAAGAGGAAGTGAGGAAGGGAGGGAAGGAGGGAAGGAGGGAAGGAGGGAGGGAGGGAAGGAGGAAGGAAGGAAGGAAGGAAGGAAGGAAGGAAGGAAGGAAGGAAGGAAGGAAGGAAGGAAGGAAGGAAGGAAGGAAGGAAGCAGAGATAGAAAGAGGGGGAGAGAGAGGACTGGACAGGAGAAAGGACTGGACAGAAAGGGAAGGAGAAAGGGAGGAAGGGAGAAGTGTTGAAAACAAAATGATATGAAGATGCATATATATGAAGTCATTAAATATGAATTAAAAGAAAGTATAGCTTTGTTAATATCTGATGAAATAAAACAATAAAAACACCACTTAAATATAGAGGGTCACAAAATACTCAGTTCAATAGACACGGTATTTTAAAATTTCCCTGCAAATAAAAGCATAATTATAGAAACCACAAATCTAATTTTTCAATTAGAAATATAAAAATCCATGGCCAAAGAGTAACAGGTTTGAACTCATTTCCCAGTGATATACTGTCCACACACACACACTAACACACATGCAACGTGCACATGTGCTTAAGATACAGATCTGAACAACAAAATTCCAAAAATTATACTCAACAACTCTTGCTATAAGAAAAAAATGCTTTTCTTTCTTCTTACTGTACTTCTCACTTACTCTTTTCCTCATCGTAACCCCATCACCTAAGAAATATTGTATCCAACTTCACAGAAATTGTCTGAGAGAAGTTAGACTTTCTTACTAATTTTCTCACAAAACTCACTTGATGTTTGTATTGCATTCATTTTCTTGACATGCCTCCAAGTTCTGTTTAAATGCAAAAGAATGCTTTACACAAACACAGACTCATGTTTCACAAACATTTCGTCATCTTTGCTGTTCTAGGTGCTTCTCAGCACCACCTCAGATTCTTTCCAGGAGTCTGGGCCAAGACTCAACTCTTTACATAGAATTGGCTCTGTGGTGATTATTACCAAGACCCTTCCTAGCATGTTCCAAAAACCAAAAAAATAATTTAATGAAGAGTGTTATTTTAGTCCTAGGGAAATTACAAGAGAGAGAAGTGGAATTGCTCTTGACAGTGGTCTACTTAGTTGTCACGGTATATCAATAACCATAGATCTTCCATATCCACTATGCTGACGTAAAGAATTAGTTTGACTGGAGATAAATTTCAGGGCAACCCACAATTTTTCAATCATAAAATTTCTTTTCAGTTTATTCTCTTTTTGCTATTAATACAGTCATTGGTTTAGAATAAACCCTTTCTTGTACATATGTATTCACTTGGGCAAATACTATCTTTGGTGAGTATTTTAGCAAAGCAGAAATATTTCTTTTTTAAAGATTTATTTATTTTATGCATACAAGCTGGGGTACAGGCTAGAGGTGTTGGGCGGCAAGAGGGTTCACCAGAGACAGAGTGGGGAGCAGAACAGGCAGAGGGACAGAAATACACTGCTGAGGGGAGCAGCGGGAGAGACAGGAGAGGTCTGCTGCGCGCCATGTGGGAATCTCCCTGGCAGGGCATTGAACTTGCGTCACTACTGTGGACAGTTCACAGCGCTGAGCTTAACCGCTGCACCACCAGGGAGGCCCAAAGCAGAAATATTTTTAAACATCATTTTAACCTAAAACTCACTGGTTGTGTGATATTTACCATTTATTTAACTATATCCTTATTTTCTACATAGGAAAAACACAGAAAATATTATTCATTTTAGACTTTTAATGTGAGGATTAAACGTACATAGCCTATCTAATACAGAACATTCTCCGTAGTAGAATTTCATAGACCTATCCACCACAGTATGCAATTTTTGCATGTGATGAAAAATAAAAATTATCTTTTTGTCTCTGAGTGTGATTTAAATACAGGAATCTAATAAAAGAGAGCAAGCATCAAAACACCTGAAAGCCTTAAGAAAGATTTTAATCATGTAGTATTTTCAATAACAATATAGTGCTCTATCCCTGAACGCTTGCAGTAAATAGAGCTGCTCTTCTATTTTCTCTCAGATTTACTTATGTTACACTAACCCAAGACATGAAATTTTTTTAAAAAAGAATTGATTTTGCTGTTTTTCCTAAGTGACCTGATATTTGGGCAACTTTAGTCACTCAAAGACACAAAAGGTCATTTCATGAAGCTCACATTCCTATTAGGAACTCAGCATTAAGTGGCTGTTTGTTCAAAGGCACGAGATATATTTAATTAATAACAAATTTATAACACTGTGGCTACTATGCAAATAAGATATATGCTCTGCATTAAAAAATAACTCATTTTTATAAATATTGTAGAACCACAGTTACTGATCTTATTGATTTGTTCGAATGATGACGTCATAGCCATTATGCATCTTACAAAATAAGTAAAAAGCCACAAAAATCAAATACATTGATTTATTTTTAGAGGGTTGGTAGCAATCATGACATATTGTTTTCATTAACTGGACACTTCTAAACTGAATTTGCTTATAGTTGCATTCTTAATCTTTTAGAAAAACTTTAAATCCTATAATCTAAAATTTGTAGACCCATTTCCTCACCTGAACTGAAACCTGACCTTATTTTGATAATGCCATTTACCCGAAAATCCTCTCATACACTCATATCCATGAGTGAGTAATACTTTTTTAATGGAGTTCTTAAGTTTGTTTTTTTTTCCCCCATATCCAGTTGTTATTACATTGTATGTGTTTATCTCAATAACTTAATTTTTACAAGTAGAAATAAACTACTTTTTCCTATAGCATTTCTGTTTTTCCATAACAACTTTAAATATTTCACTCCAAACCTTATCATGATTATAAAAGTGCATGTAGACTAATCTCTCTCTCTTACTGTATCACGAAAATAACAAAGATTTTAAGCCATATATCAAATTCAGAACTTTAATAATGTAGGTAAAGATGATTATAGCGATAATACTAAGATAAGAATTTTTCAATGCAAATAATAGATTAACATTTAAGAATAGTTGGCAAGAGTCCATGATTGTTCAACTATGCATATTTACTTTAGGTAAAACAAAAAATTAGTATTTCATAGGTATGTAGTGCTCAACATTTTGCCATTAGAATCTTTTTCAATTTATGAAAATTTCAACATTTCATCTAAAAAATTGAGAAAAAATTTGCAAAATAATTAAATTCTTTGCCCATAGGCAAGTGCACTCATTACACACTGTGTAAGTAACCCATTTTATGTAGCCATGTGGTATGTTCATTATACACTCAAATATCAAAGAAAAATGAAGACATGGGTAATAAATGATATTTTTAAAATATTAGAACTGTTACTTGATGGAATAATTACTTACAGCACAAGCTTTGAGAATCTTGTATAATGATTTATTTTAAAAATAAAACATCTGGTTATCTGTCTGACTAAAAATGCAGTACCAATTATATTTTATAGGTATCAATTTCTTTTTATAGTTTAAATATTCAGTCATAAAACAAAACAACTACAGTTAGGATATTTTTTATAAAGTTTTAGGAATATAATGAGATCTGGGGCACTAAATTTGAGGAGTTAGTATTAGAAAAACCACATTGCTGAATTTAGCATCTTTGGAAGGCATCTTTGGTGGAAGTTTCTGCCATGCAAAATAGAAATTCACAAATAATCACCACTTCTATGATTGAGTCCAGGCAAAGTTTATACTTATAAAAAATGAAAGATAGAGATTATAAAAAAATTACCATATCCTAGTAAATACTGAGATTTGCTACCATATAGTAGAATAGTTATTTTTTAATCATTCTAATGGTAGAACTCACATTTCCTTCTATTATTATTAATATTATTATTATTAGACTGAATAACATAGCTGAAGGCTTTAATTAAAATATGAGTGACTATAAGTAAAATTGTCATTTAAATTCTCAAGTGCTTTACAGAACCATTCCACACCCACAAGGGTAGCAAGATATTCAAGATACCAAATAACAGTAGTTGAAGACAAAAGATAAACACTCAAAGCTAGACTAGATAGTACAGACTCAGATGGAGAGAGAGGATGGACTATAAGTGGCTTGAAAAAATACACAAATGAGCCTGTAACTCCTTATAAATGCTTTTTAAAGGAGCACCATAATGGGCTCAGTACTGACCACCCAAAGATATCGGGTGTTGATTTCTGGAACCTGTGATGGTTACCTAAGTGTTAAAGATTTGCAAGGACAAGAGTGAAGGACCTTGAGATGAGGAGATCACCTGAGTGATCTCAGGTGAGCCCTAACTGCTATCACTAGTGTACTCATAAGAGTTGTCCTTGTCACAGATGACAAAGTGACATTAGACACACTCTGAGAAGATAGCAGGACACATGAAAATGGAAGCTGAAAGAGATATCTGAAGATGATCCACTGATGATTTTGAGATAGACAAAAAGGCCATATGAGTCAGGGAAGATAGCTCCAGAACCTGGAAAAAGCAGAAATGGATGATCTCTTAGAGACTCTGGAAGGAGCATGACCCTTCCGACTTTGATTTCAGTCCAGTGACACAGATGTCAGACTTCTGTCATCTAGAATTGTGTGAGAATAAATTGTGTTGTTTTATAACCCAAGTCTGTGTTAATGTTTCGCTGGAATTTTAAGAAATCAATGCAGTGGCTTTTCAAACACGAAGGCAATGGAAAAATAATAAAAACAAACACTAAAATACTTGCTACATAAAATCTTAAGCTTTTTAATGCCAAAAGCAAAATAAAACTGCTTAATATTGTTATGTTACAAGCAGAACAAAGGATTAGTAATTATAGTATATAAACAGACCAAATTACTAACACCTTAACTATAACAAGACTATCTCTAAGAGTCATAAAATACACATATTATTTAAAGTTAACTTACAACACAATAAAACAAATGATAATAAAATTGAGAAAATATTTTTGTTCCTAAATTAACAAAAATATCAAACTCTATTTTTCTCAGTTTAAGGCAGGATGTGATAAATTCAGCGCTAGCATACATTTCTCATGGAAGAATGAACCATATCATCCTAGAAAACAATTTGAAATTTGATATGTGTATTTGTATAAAAATTGTATGTACTGTATTTGATTCTGAAATTTAACTTTTAAAATAAATTTTAAGGAAATCATCAGAATGATTTACACAGAGTTGTTTATCACAGTGCTATTTTCAGTATGGAAAATGAAAATAATGCAAATGTCCAGTAGGAGGGTAGATTTATGTTTTTTTTTTAATAAAATGATACAATAAATACGATATGACTACAAATTATTATTTCTAAGAAGAATTAAAGACATCAGAAATGCTTTGGGGGCAAAATTTGATGAAATGTGAATGCTTAAGAAAATGTGAAATACAAAAAATTGTGGAAGTTACAACAAATGAACAAAAATTTATGAAAGTGGGTATTTTAAAAGTAAACAGATAAATACTTATTTAAAAAATTTTAAATAATTAATTCTGAGTGACAGTTTCTTTACTTTTAATCTCTAGTGGGTTCCACAATGAAGTATTTTTGATACCTAAAGTTTTAAAACCTAAGTATTTTAATGTGAGAGAAAAAAATACAAGAAGCACTAAGATATCCAGTATCAATATTAAAGAGACATTAATATTGTGAACAGTTGTTCTTTATCTCTCCATCGTGTTTTAAATTTTACTGAAATGGAATAAGTGATACTATACAAAATAACACCATCCTCTCTCTCACTTTGTTTTTAAGGATAAGTTAAGGAGGTACCCCAAAGTTGATGTGTGTAACATTTATAATTTGGAAAAATGTTATCAAATTTTAAAACATTTTCAATAATGAAAGACTTTGCTAAGGAAAAAATTAAAAGTGATAAAAATTTCTAATATACAATGAAGTATTTTGACTGGTCTGTTTACAGAAGAGGAAGAAAAGGAAATTTTTCCATCAGATGATGAATAAATGGTTTGCCCTGCCTCCAAATTCTTTAATAGACTCAGTCACTAAATTCCTCACCACACCCCACTACTACCACTGCAACCAGGTAACTTTCTAGAAGAAACTGCTATTGCTCAGAAAGTGGAGGCTTAAAAGAACCTATGAACTGTAGATGGTGACTGAGTGTTTAGAAGGAAAACTACGTGCTGAGTTATAATTATTTCTTCAGAATCATCTGGGCATGACTGATTTTCTTTCATCTGTACACATTTACCCACTAGCTCTTTTACAATAGCAAAAAAAAAAAAAATACTCATTGAACTACCTTCCACTTTGTGCTAAGCAGTAAAAGGTGTATTTCCCTCTCACTATCTCACTATCTCACTATCCAATCCAACCATATAAGGTCTACCTTACTTTATCACTTCAAGGTAGAAACTGGAATTTGTGCCTTCTCTTCCATTGAATGGCAGACACAACTACTTTAAAAATAAAATTTACCCTAGTTTTATCATCTCCATTGTTTTCATTCCATTTCTCTTCAAAAAATTTTTGCGTATTCTTTAAAATGGCCGTTAAATATCCTTTCTTCTGAGGTTAAGTTATTGAAATGGAATACTTTAAATTCTTGACCACACTGTTCTCACAAATTAAGAAGCATGGGTAATTCTTGCATTTTTTGTATGTATATGTCACATGCTCCAGCAGGCAAATTCTTCACAACAATAAAAGGGAACCATGAGAAGTTTAACCACTTGCTTGGTGGTTGTGGCATGTGGTCAAGCAAATATTTCACCATAAACTGAATACTTGCCTGTCTCTTCTTGAGCGTCAGCAGATATACATTTAGTTTCTGCTAGAATGTGTCTCTCTTTATGTTGCTTAAAGATAAAAACTGCATTCTTTTGCTGAGTTATCTAGAAGAGTTAACATATTTTTTTCAGACACGTGTTTCAATAAACAGCATGTCAATGGATGTTTATAGTGCTAAAAGGATTTCTGTAGCATAGCTTCAAAAAAATCCCACTCTTTGATGTCTTTTTCTTTTTTCTTCTTAACTCCACTGTGTGTTGGGAGGTTCTTCACTTTGGAGACTCTACAAAAATGTTCCATAAGACCTATAACAGTTTAATGTCCTCATTGGAAGGGAGAGTAGGGCTTCAAGGAATAAAAAAAGAACAGTCCTAAGAGTGACTGTGGCATGATCTGGGTCAGCACAAGGCCACGTTTGGCTGGATATCTGGGATCCAAGTTCTGAGCTCATGTGGAACAAGAAAACTGGGTGTGTCTGCACTTGGAAAGTCATGTGCAATATTCTATGCGGCTCAGTTTTTCCCTTTCCCAGCGTCAGAGGAATAAAGTACTCCTCCGTAACTTTGCTGGATGGCCGTTCCCTGCCCCCTTCCTCGCCAGCTACTTGGACCCGAAGATGGCTCGGTAGCTAGAACATCTCTGTAAAAGCCATTCTTCAAGTCCACCCTTCCCCATGAACTCTTTCAGATTAAATTAAGGCAGGGTGATATTTGTTCTTAGAATGACAGTTAAAATTAAGCTGGAAAAGGAATTTATAAGGAAAGGACTGAAGTTTGTCACAGTTAAATCATTTTTTGTAAACTTCTTTTTGCCAATATTTGCAGATACAGTAGACATATTCAGACTTTCACTCCCCACAGTGGCGGGTTAGAACTTTTTTCAAACACCTAAGATTTCGTGAATAGTGTAGCAACTATTGTTTACGGTGCTAAGAAATTGTTCTTTAAGAATAACACCCAGCATACATTTTTATTGAATAAAACCAATAGTCCATGATACTCAAAAAGACTTGTATAACATAATGTAATTTATGAAAATAGCAGTGACTTAGAATCTGACACCCACTCTCACTGAACGTGTGTCTTGGACAAGTCACAGAGTCTATATTCTTTTTCACTTGCCAAATGTCCCTCTACTTTATAAAATTATTTTAGAGGTCAAGTTAGCTAATGAAGGTGAAAAAGGTTGGATAAACTAAAGGGGTTTAGCCTTGCACAATACTTTAAGAGAAGGGAAACAGCTACATCCAGCTCTTTGGATTCTGTGGTTGCTTTTCTTTCTAATTGATGGTATGAAAACATGCTCAAGTATTACTACTATCATTTTCAACAAGTCTAACTTTTTCCTGCCTAATTAAACATTATAGACTTTAAAAATCCTTAGATTACTACAAATAAAAAAAAGTTTAATCAGTTACTGCATGGATCTATACATATATATTCTGGTGTGAATTTTACTAAAAGAATAGAATGTAGAAATATATGTAAAGGACAATTTCTTATGTATTACCTGTGTTACTTAGATATAAAAAATTATGCTTTGATTACATTAATACTCTTTTTGGTCTCTGGGTTGCAAACAAACAAAAATAACAAAGCAACGTTACTTAACTGTTTTAATTACTTCCATTTTATTTGGGAAACTTAACCTCAGGTTAACCTTTGTGGCTACTGTGCAAGTCAAAATCAAATGACTCTGATGAGCTCAGCCCCGGAATAATAAACTCTTCGGGGGCTCTAAGTCCCTTTACCTTTCACAGGGGGAACTGAGCAGTCTTCAACTTGTTTGTGTTCGTTGATTGATAATGAGCAGTTTCTCTGTCTACATCTGTGTGGGACTATGTGAGGTCTGTTTTAGCCTGCTGGGAGTTGAGAGGAGGGAGAAGCAATCACAGTGGGTTTAAAAAATTGTTCTGAAGATGACATTTAGGAGGCAAATATTTTGGCCATACGCCAATGTGATTTTTTTAAGTTTAAAAAAAGCTTGGCACTTCACATTTTCATTTTAATCTGTTTTCACAATTCAACACGAGTTGACAGTTCACTATTTTCTAAGTAATGAAACCTTTCTTCCAATGGCTACTTCTGCCAATAGGTTATTTAAATAGACATGTAGCAGGAAAAATTCCAGAGTTATATTCTGATTTTATCACTTGTTACAAAATCTATTAGGAATCAATTTTCCTTGTCCATTTGGAATATTTGATTCCTCTTTTTTTTCTGATTAATTTGGAAAAAATGTCCATGCCCAGGATATAATCTTCTGAAGAGTTAAATATTTATTATTAAATGGAGATGAGATAGCAGAGATACAATTCATATTGCTTATACTTCCTATAGGATTTTCCTTGTAAGAAACCACAGTATAATATATCCCAAGCCTTTTAAGTCATTTACTCAACAAGAGAAATGTGTGTCAACTATCAACATACTATGGCATTAATAACCCTATTAATTTCTTTATTTGTGCAACTGGGTATCATTAATTCTATCACTGTGAGATTCTTTGGGTTTTCAGGAGGATTGTTTAAAATAAAAAAGAATTGTTTGCTGATCCAAGGTGCTATGCTTTGGTAAGTGATCAGAATAGCAGCTGGGTTGGAATTTGTGACTGAGAAACAGCAGGTTCGGAGCCAGGAAGGCTTATTTACATGATTGGGAGCCAAGTGTCTGCTTCCAAGTGGACAGGAGGACTTAAGGCGGTACACATGGTCAGGAGAACTGACTCCAGCATAGCAGTGTGTTCTCATTTATTCTTAAGCGAGGGCTTGTACACTTAAGTGAAGATAGGGAGACTGTTTTTGAGCCAGAAGACTGTCTCAAGAAAGCTATATTTCTTTATAGCTTAAAACGCTATCCATGGAGAAGCTTCTCAGAAAATATGCTAGATATCTTGTAACTGCTCCAGCACTGTGTACATAAAACTTATTATTATGTGAGTCATCTAGCTTCATCACATACTGTGCTTCCCCTGAGCAGCAAAAACAGAGCAACTGGTAGGATTTCCTGGGTCACTGAAACTGTAGGATTCTTCAAAAATTAGGAGTTGTCTCTGGATAACCTAGAAACCTAGAACAAGAGAACCGAGATTTCCTTTCCCCACCCTTGATGTTTAATAATATTAATTGAATCACAGAGTAAATACTGAACAACAGTTATGAGAAATTTGGAGAGATAAGAGTAGCAAGACAACTCTAGGCTCTGCCCTTACAGTCTCTAGTTGGGTGCAGAGTAAGTTCAAAAGAACAAAATCTATGATAAGGTTTGTAAAGTGTCTACTAAATTAAGTGACTATATTATCATTTATTTGTAACTTGAATGAAATCAGTTTTGTAGAGTTGAAAGTGTACAATATAGATATACAATTCACATATTATATGTATGTATGCATTTTAGAGAGATCAATGATGTACTACATAGGCACATGTTATACACATATATAGGTACTTTATATATATATAAATACACACACACACAATTCAACAGTAACAGGGGGAGAAGCAGAAAATAGGTATAAATTGCTAGAGTGGGGTGTGGGAGAAGGGAAACTCTAGACAACTACTGCAAAATAATTATGCATATTACCTACTATAGACGAGTTGGAATTATGGGAGTTTAGAAATATGAGAATGAGTGCTCCAAGATGGAAATAGAAAATGGACCAATTTGAATAGGAAGAAGAAACCCTATTTCATTTATGGAGAAGGAATAAGTGAAATATGACTAACAGGACAATTACATTTAGCCATCAGGTGGCATAAAGTTGGGATATTGCTCATTTGATGGATATTATATCTATTTTCTCTCTTACAGTGACTATTTCTGAGGGAGGGATAGAGGTAGGAAAAGGCTATGACATTACTGTTGTAAAAAATGGCAGAAAGAGTTGACAAGGAAACCTAAGAATCACTGAATAGCAGGCTGATTAGTGATAATCATCATGAAAGTTCAATATTACTAACTTTCATTGCCTTGTGATTTTCTCTAGTAATTCTGGTGGAGGCTTGGAGATGATAGGCAATTTGAATGATCTAAGACAGGGGCTTGGTGGATAGATGAAAAAAAACCTTCAATGACCTGAGGAAATGAGGTATTGTCTTGATAGTGAGTTATAAGCTAAATAAGAGAGATTGCAAAGAAACGAAAAAGTGATAACATCTGAGAAAAAAGAGACAGCAGCCTACTGGATACATGAATAAGACAAAGATCTGTTTTCCTGGAAATAGTGAGAGTGCTGGAAGGAAGGAGGCTGTGATAGATTTATTTGTCTAAATTTTTTATTTCAAACTCTTCATGGTGATGACAAGGCCCAGATGTGACTGAGTTCTAGTCAAGTAAGGATGAGACCAAGGGCAGTTTGTCAACTGAGCAAAAAATAATGGAATTGCATTTGATTAAAGAGAGCAATAGCATTTAGAGAGGGGAAAAAAAAATGGGTGCTGATGTTTTCAGTCAACATGAGAAATGATTTCAAGGTGAATGAGACTTTACTAGGAAGAAGAATGGAGGGAGGTGGAAACGAGTGCATGGCCAAAATTTAAGGGTTTTTACCTAAGAGTTGAGGTGTAATGAATAAGAGACTTCCCTGAGGATTGAAATCAGAGGAAAAGGACCCATAAGATTTCAATGAGAATAGTAAAATAATATGCATTTCATGAAAATACTTAATTCTAGGTATATTTTCTTCAGATATTTAAAAACACTTTCATTTAATTTGACAATTGTATAAATCCCAGGTTTTAAGTGCCAGTTGACAAATCTTTACAAAATGCATGTATCATATAACCATCACCCGATCAAGAGAAAAACAACAACAACAACAATACTCCAGAAACTGCCCTGTGATCCCACCTGGTCATTACCCACACATCTAGAGACGTAATTACTAGTCTGACTTTTATCATCACGGATTAGTCTTGGCTGTTCTTACTATTATAAATGATTTGGCCATATTTGTTGGTCTACATACATGGACCAAAATATGTTTCTAAGAGTTTCATGACAACATTATTTGTACTAACCTTCAAATTTTAATGAAGCAAAGTTTGGTTGAGTACTTCATCATAAAACACATGTGTCACATAAACACATGTGAATAATACAGCAAGTAGAAAGAACAGTATTTCTGAACATTCTTTTAATAGCTGCATATGAATTACCTCTTTTACCTTCCAAATCATCCTTCAGGGTTGCTATTATTTTACCATATTGTAGCTGACTAAACAGACACATGAAGAAGTGAGGTTATGAAAAATTCACATTAGTGCCCACCTTGGATTTCCAGCCAAGCTATCACATGCAAAAGCAGCCCCTTTTTTACAGTCATGTTCTTTCCATGCTGAACCCTCTCACAACTTGTAGAGTGCTGATGAGAAATGCATTGGAACACATGTGCTATCCCACAGCAAGTCTGTTGAAATTTGAAACCTTAAGAACTATTTAAATTTAGTTTTTGGTGAATATCTCTGAGTCTACACTCTCCCTTCTCTATGGTCTAACCTCAGAATACCTGAGAGGCTGAATCCCCACACTGATGACAATACTCCTGATTTTTTCCTGTGAGTTCACATTTTATTAGTCTTATCCCAAGAACTAGAACTGCTAATGAGGAAGAGGAAGATGACAGAGAGAATAATAGCTAAACCAAAATCACTTCTAAAAGGAGAAGCAGATACAGTCTGCAAAACCACACTGATGTTTCCTGAGCCTTTAAACAACTGCCAACTGGTGAACTAGGCAGACCTTTTAAAATTTAATGTCCTTTTTATTGCGATGGCAGATGACACAATTCTGCTTTTATCATTTTTTTTATTCAGCTTTATTAAGTATCTAGAGATTTATAATCCACCCCAAAGCACAAAAATAAAATGCAACATTCAAGTAGCATTTAGAATTTTTAGAAGATGATGTGGGTGAAGGAGTGACGGAGACGATGTGATGACGGCGACGTTGTGATGACGGCGACGTTGTGATGACGGCAACTTAAGTTCTGTATATTTAGTTTCACACAACCACGGTTCCTTAATTTGTTCAAATATATGCAAAAGAAAAGCTATGAATATGGCTGTCTTTTAAAAGAAATGACATGTTAAGGTAGCTCTAAGAATCTTGGTTTACCATGTTTAGGACCTGAGAAGTAGTATGTGAATTTATGAAGTGAAGGTAGTTAGACATGTGTAACACATACTATGCCTTATACCAAAAATATGTTGTAATATAAAATTAATGATTTATCTTTCATTCATTTATTTTGAACAATGAATCCCTCTTAAAACCCTATTAAGATTAATTATAACTGAATACTACTCTTAAGAACTTGGGATTCTTCAGATTTTTCTTACCTATCATTTTCAACCGTGATCCCATTTAAAAGTATGCTTAAGGCAAATAAGGAAAACAAAAGTCTAGTGAATGTGAGCATGTTTGAAAAATACTAGTTATCTACAAAAAATAAATATGATGTGATGTACTGTGTCTGCTGAACAAATGGCGCCTACCGCACCCTCCAGAGTCGAGATGAAGGGGTTACTGTTTATCACATTGTACAATGGGATGGAAAATACACACGGGCTCTCCAGTTCAAAGGCCTTGAGGGAACTTGGTAACTTTATCCCCTTTAGTCACAAAATGTGAGACGGCATATGGTTAACATCCTTTTTTGGTGTTATTTTTAAACTTGTTTATGAGATATAAATAAAAAGTATTCTGAACACTTTAATGACTTTCTCCCTGAATGGAAACTGGGTGTGATGGGCCAGACCATTCTATTCCAGTTTAACTATCTGATGACTTTTCTCTGCTGGCAATGCAGGAATGAATAGTGAAGAAACAGAAATCTAAAAGGATAATATGTTAAACTTTTGCTCTCCTTTTATTTTCCCTCTGAGTTTTCCCATGGCATAGGCATTCCAGACTAGACAGCTAAGATAGCTGAAAGGGGGATTTAGAAAACTGTCAAAAATCATTTGGAGAAAGAGAGTGTCTCCGCGATTTTCCATGAATCAAATAGTAACAAGGGAATATCATTTTCTGACTAACTTAATTTTTGACTCTATAGCAGCTAGAGTTTTGGTCCTCTTAAATCCCACAAGATTTTTTTAAGGGGAAAAAAATCCAAAGGAAGTAATAAATGTCAAACACTCATCAAAAACAGGCTGGGCACTTTAATTCTTTTTTTTTTTATTTTAGTCTCCACTGGAGTTCTTTGAACTTGTAACAAATAACCCATCTGCAGTTCAAATCTACTGTAAAGCTGGTTTACCATGCTACCTGTTTTAAAACTTACATCTTTCCCCTAGGACATTAGGAAATTGGGGCCATAAGACATTCTAAAATATGGTCCTCTATTCCCTTCATTTTCCTCTATATATCCTTACAATTTCATACAATGACATCAAGTAACATTTAAAATATTAGGATGTATAAACACGTGGGCACTGGCATAACACACGTCATTTGTTTTAGGACTAGAATATGTACCTGTTCTGATGCAGTAATCCCACAGGGGATGGCCACAACCTCCCAGGAGAAATTAAAGAGTGCCTGCTGTGATTTTCCCTAATATGATTCATCAACAGTGTGTGTAGTAGTTCTTCATAAATGAAATTGAAAAGCAATGAAGACCCAGAACAAAATTCAGAAAGATACCAATGTTTGCTATTGCTTAATTGTGGCAAAATGGTATCTTTATATCTATGAAACGTAAAGAAAATGACTGTGATAGAGTGGACTTGAGGACTCAATAAGTCGTGAGAAAATAAATGTGGACAAAACCAGGTACATGTGATAAAATTAACATGTCAAATTTCATTTAGAATTTTCTTCTATTAAGTGGAATGTTTTTTCACTTGTTTTGTACTTTTTCTGTGGTGACTCAAAAACAGTTGTACTCATGGTTTATCTGCCATGAAAGAGAACCACCTCTCATTTAAGCCCTGAGATTAGTTTTTTTGTGTTCGAACCCTTGTTCTCTACCTTTGTCTGACAACACATTCCTACATAGGGCCAGAGCAAGACTGGTTCCACCTCCTTCATCATAGAGATTCACATCTAGCACTTCATTTACTTAGGTTGTTTCTTCTCACAGGTCAGTAGGTGGATGAGAACTTCAGGTCCCAAACTAGTTTTCTGATTATAAATCCTATTTCCAAAGGTCAGCTGTTGCCCTTGCTTAGTTGTGACGATTTTATTAAATTTACATAACTTCCTGTGTACGATGGGGATTCATAGATGGATGTTTAGTAATGTGATGTTCCTCCTGAACGCTTAAGGAATTCTGCTCCACTGTGTAAAAGTTCAAGGGAAAGAGAAAATGTGACATAGTAATCCAAGGGGAGATTTATATATTGTATTTTGAGGAGATAATTCTACCCTTTTTCAAATAATTCTTTGAAAATTGTGAAAAAAAAAAAACCTAAAATAATCACTCTTGGTTTCTGCAAGATTTTATATTACTTTCAGATTGATGAAAATAATCTCTCCTATGCCTCTTTTGTTTTGGATAATTTGATATTTGAGTAATAATATTTTAAATACTTCTAGAGACAATATTTGCTTAGTTTCCTTTTCACAAAGTCCTAGAAACAGTCTGTCAATATTTATTTATCAATCAATGTAACTTACTGCTCCAAGAGACAATGAATAAATGGTGCAACCAAAATTATAACCTAGGATTCCTCACTTGCAGTCATAAATTCCAACCACTAAACCTCATTCTTCTTTTTAAGGTATTGCTATAGGAAACTAGCCTTATTCCAAATGCTAAACTCTAGGGATTATCTAAACCAGAAGGGATTTTTCCCCCCTTTTCTGAGCTGTGGCTTTGCCATCTGTTATTTCCCTTGTTGTACAAAACTGGTTTCTATGACCAAGAATTAAAGTTCTGGCAAAGAAACAGGATATCTTATGATGATCTTATGTTTTAGAGACCAGGAAGTTTGAACAACCTCAATAACGAAATACCTATAATTTACTAATTTCATATGGATTACTATCTCCAAGATGATTAAAATAAAGCATTTGAACATTTACAAATTTCATTGTACATTTAACTAACCAATAATAATTAAAATCAAGTTTATATCTATACTACAGAGAATATGTTATATGGGGTACTAGTTTTCTATTAAATTCTATATAACCTGGACAAATTTTACAGAGATTTGATGATCTTGATCTGGAAAGTACATCACAACCATGATAAATTACCACCAAGGAGATGGGTTAACATTATATTTCCTCCATACTTCTACCCCATTTATTCGAAGGTCAAAAATTGGTTCTGTGACTTTTCAAATGAAAATCATATAAGACATATATGTTTGTATATGCAAGTTGGAGGGGTAGGGATGTAAAGAATTGGGGAGGGGTTTGTGGGAAGTAAGAACTCCATATGACACTGAGAAAAAGAGGAGATCATGAACTGAACAATTATTCTTTTTATTTAACTCTCCTATAGTAAATCCTACATACTTATTTTAAAAAACAGAAATATTTATGATGCTAGGCAGAAATCTGCAAAGATCAAATGATGCCTAGGAGGAGATGTAGATGCCATAAATGGGAATATTAGTGAAGAGAAAACATTAAATGAAACTATAAATAAAGAACTGGAAGTAATCTCAGTAAAAATGGAGTACTTGAAAGTAAATGTCAAAAAATGAGTGGTCTAGATCAAGGCTCATTGAAAAATACCAATAAATACCAAGAGATATTGAAAGTCTGTGTCATTATCTGCCTGAATATTTTTAAAAAGACTGTCTATCATTTCATCTACAAGAAATAAATGGTACCAAACAGTTAGTTGGCAGCCAATAAATAGCTGTTACATTAGCAAAAATGAATAAAGAAATGAATGAAATGACATGAGAATGACCGAAATCTTTAACCCCAGCATATATTTAAGAGCTTTATGGGAGTTATAAAATGTAACTCTGCCATAGTAACAGTCACATAAGCTTCATAAATTACTGTGCCAATCGCAATAATGGGTACAATAATATTCTACTAATATTACTTAAAAATCCTCATAATCATTCATTAAAGTGAACATTGTTATCTTCTTTTAACAGATATTAACAACCTTTTGAACAAGAGTATGTATAAAATAAAATAGTATGTATAAAACAAAAGAGTATGTATAAAATAAAAGCTTTTTATCTTGCCTGTTGAAGAGTAATGCTAATTTGATCAAATTACTGCTTTATATCAGTGAAGAAATTTAGTTATTTTACATAAAGGTCATCATACTTTCTAGGACTGTTACATGGGCACTGTCATAATATTCAAGTCATTTGTTTCATGTACATTTAATACATGTATTCAATAGAAATTATGCCACATTTTTAAAAGATAGTAACATTTTTGCATTAAGTTGATTTCCACAAGCAGCAGTATCTATAAAGTGAGCTATAGGTGTTTGGGTGATAAAATAACTTTTTTACAAATGTAACCCATAAAACATTTAAACTTAAACCAATTTTTAATTCATCGATCCTGGGCAGACTTACCTAATGAATAGCAAATATCTAAATGATTTTATTCCTGTTCATGCTCCATTAAATTGATAGGTCAGAGGAGTAGTTCACAAAATGTAGACAAAGATTTTTTAGACATTCTTCCAGGGTTTATTCAATATGTTAATATCAAATTTACAAAGTAATTAGACATCTCACAAATGATTCCATGTAGAGAAAATGTGGTCTGGTTTTAGAAGATGTAAAAGCAGTTGTTTTTAAGAAGTCATAATGTTGGGTACAAATTGCAAAATTTGTAGGTCTTTTTTTTTTTTTTTTTTTTTTTTAAAGATTTATTTTTTATTTATACATACAAGCTGGGGTGCAGGCCAGAGGCGTGGGGCAGCGAGAGGGTTCACCAGAGACAGAGCGGGTAGCAGAACAGACAGATCAGAAATACACTGCTGAGGGGAGCAGCGGGCAAGGCAGGAGAGGTCTGCCGCGCCATGTGGGATTCTCCCTGGCCGGGTGTCGAACTCGTGTCGCCGCTGCCGACAGCGTCACAGCGCAGCACTTAACCACTGCGCCACCGGGGAGGCCCTGTAGGTCTTTTTAAATTTATCATAATTTAAAAAATAAATTAGAAAACATTTACATTTATTTATGTATCTATTCTGTTATTCTGTAGGCAATATATTTACCCACTAACTTTGTTGAAGATATTCCCAAATTTTAAAATAAATTGCATAATATGGATAAGTGATCAAATTTTTGCTTTCATCTGATCTTGTGGACCATGACCAGGCACGTGCAAGCAGGAACACTGGAGGTCTGGAAGTCACTTCAGTTAGAAAATATTGCAGGTTGTGCAGAGTACAAGGTTAGAAATCCTTGCCTGAGAACTAGAAACCTCAGTCTTCCAGAGCATGTAATTTTAATACTGGCAAAAACAAATTTGAAATTTTTTCTTAGCTTCTTTCTGCATTACCTTTCACTTCCATCATGGGATATTTTATAATGTGTATCCCTCTGTATCTATTTATCAAATGAGTTTAATAACTTGTCAGGCACACAGAAACTACTACATAATTGTTTGCTGATAGTTTTTACACTCTCTCTCGCACACACACACATGCACGCACACACACACACGCACACACACACAACCTTTCTTAGTTATATTAAAAATGAGGGCTTCCCTGAGCCACTGCAGCAGAGTTTGATGCCCGGCCAGGGAGATTCCCACATTGCGCAGTAGACCTCTCCTGCCTCCCCCGCTGCTCCCCTCAGCAGCGTACTTCAGCCAATCTGCCTGTTCTGCTCCCCACTCTGTCTCTGGTGAATCCTCTCACCACCCCACACCTCTGGCCTACACCCTAGCTTGTATGCTTAAATAAAAAAATTAATCTTTAAAAAAAATTATGTTCCATGCTCAAGATACCATTCATTTTTTTACATATTTTGAAAGCAGAGCTATCACACACCTCTCTAGTATTTATTAAAAAGAGAGAGCATATTACACATGTAAAATAATTATAGTCATGACTCGACCCTGTAAGGAAATAATGCATCTCAATCTAAAGTATTAAAAATGAAGTTTTTCTATGATGTTAGAACTGACAGTTGAGTAACAGAAATAAAAATGTATTCTGGCATATCGCATACTGTTAAGCATAACACATAGCTTAAACTAATTACTTTTTAAATGAAAGTTGTAAATAAATTATGAATGGGTCAGCATTATCACTGCTTATATCAGAAACATGCATGATGATCGTCTACTACCATTTATGACATTTTTGGGGGGTCTTAATTTAGTTGTTATTTTTGTTTTAATCAGATAATGAATATTTTACATGTTCATTAGTCTGTCTGCCAATCCAAGTTTATAAATATCTTCTCAACTCTTCTCATAGAGGAAATACTTTAGACAATTCAACATGATGATCCAGAATGTGTTGGGAAAGAATGTAAATATTTGAGGAAAATAAATAGTAACCTGAAGCAAACTAGTTGGGAGGCCTAAGACAATGTGGATATGTCTTTCTTCTGTTCTTTTTCATTTTCCTGAATATTTATGCATTTTGCCTCTAGCTATGGAGAGAAATAGAAGAGCCAAAATTCTATAAGAAAACTTATTCTTGTGGTTTTTTTTCTGGCTCCTGTAACAGCAATAAATTCAGGGATACCAGACATATTAAGATAACGTATTTTCATTAGATTTCTAACCTAATTGTGGATCAATGTGGTTAAGATAAAATGCATTCATTGTACATAGACCTGAGATGCCCGTCTTAACCTAACTGAACTCTAGTGCCTTGGGGCATTATTCAGCATAAGAAAAAGCCACATTCATGCCTAAAAAAAGAAAAGTTAGGTTTTAATTTGGAGGGGTGGAGGTAGGTCTAGGGAGCTTTGTTTTAGAAAATTTAGGATTGAATTGAATCAGTCACACTCAGTTTCTCAATCCTTGCTTTGCTCTGTGAAAATTTAGCTACCAAGTCAGTCTTGTGATAAACTGACCTGGGTCATAGTATCTCAATATTAATTAGTTTGTTCTCAGATACTTATAAAAATTGGAGTTCTCCAAACTTCTCTCCCAGTATTCCAAACCACATTTCTTATGTGGCCTCTATTTTAATTTCCTATCTAAGTCATCAGCCTACTTGCTCATTTCCTTAGCAACCTCAATTTCTGCTGATGTCTGAACTCAAGAGCAACTGCTTCCAAGTCCTACTTCATAGTTCCAGGTTTCTATTTGATGTATTTTTTTTTTTTAATTTTCATAAACCTAACCAGAGCTTAGAAAGTTAAGGTATTACTCCATAATGAGGGATAACCACATCTAAACACATTTAATTTGATTCCATAGCTCTTGTACATATTTGCTAAGCTATTACATTTGCTTAGGTTGTCTCTTTTTCTGTGAAGAGACAGTCTCTTAACCTAATCTCAAACCGGACCCCATTAAGCCATGGAATTTATTAGTCTCTAATAAATCATCTTCAAGCATTACTTAAAATGAATCCAGTGGAACTGGGGGCGGCTCTTTCAAATTTTTTTTTTGACATTCAGAGGGTTTGATACTCCATTAATAAATATTTTGAATGAAAGAGAATTAAATATTTATGCCATAATATGTCCACCATGCCAGCCTATTTGAAAATAGCCCTTCACAGAGCTCGTCCACACTACTCAGTTCAGGCTACTAAACTAAACTAGGAACAGGACTATTCCTGCCGCCTCCCCGACCACATCTCTCTACCAAACTCTTACTACCTTGCCTCCTGTTAGCAAACAATCTTGCTTAGATGAAGCACACACTGTATTTTAATAAAACGGATGTAATAATAAATAGTAAAGGTTGATAAAATTATTAGGGTCACATCATGAATAGTTTTTCTTGAATGCTAGACTCAAATATGACCACACTTTAGTAAGAAATGAGGATCCATTAACCATTTTAGGATAGGTTGAAGTGATGTTTTAAAAAATTATTTTCTAGTAGCATCTAAGTAGAAGGTAAAACAAGAGGCCATTTCAGCATTACAGAACATAAGTGAAATAGATCTGTGAAAGAGACTGAAAATCAAACAGCTTTTATTTGTAAAAGTCTATAATTATGAAATATATTCTCTGTTGCCAAATTGGGGGAATTTGCAATTCTTATTTAAGGAGACTGGGGAATAAAAGAATGACTTATGCATTATCTAGTAAGACAGAGGTACTACCTAAAATTGCAATGAAATAAGAGGCCAGATACAACTCAAAAAATTAAAAGCATAATTGAAAAGAAACTTGAAATGCACAAAAATGGAAGGAAATTGCTTCAGCTGGTGAGTGAGAAAATAGGAATGATGAATTAGCTGATGTTTGGTCACCGCAGAACCTGCTAGATGTGAAAATTATGTACGAGTTCTTACTGAGAATGTTTACAACCTTAAATCTATGTAGTAAATAATCATCGATATGTCTATCAAATCACAGTTACAGATTGCTTATCATAAACATAGAAATAATACTTAAGAAAATATGAAATATATGAGTTATTTCATGTTTTATAACTGCATTTTCAACATATTTGAGAAGAAATGCCTGCCAAGTGAATTTCACCCATGTTTGCAAAAGAATGGCAGTCCCTTTTAAAATATTTACACATTATGTATATAACTAAAAGTATGTTTTCAAGGCCCTCTTACCTCTACTCAGCTTTCCTATACATGGGTTTGTGCACACACATGCATCATTATCAACTTCTCATTGGTAGGGATCATTATTTTTTATACTATTTGCATCTTAAATTCCCAGAACCTAATAATATTGCTTGACACTGAATAAATTTCTCAGCAGATACTATTAAAGCAAATCCCCTACCTAACCAACAAAACATAAGCATTTTCTATAAATAACAGTGTTTGGTTTTTAAAAATGAATTTTTCCTCTAAGTAGCTCTGGCTATGGAGATCTATGTTTAAAAATAAACACTTTTGTTTGTACGTTCTTATAACAGTGAAGACAATGTCATAATTAATAAGGTAGTCTTTATATTTGTGGTCTTTAGATTTGTGACTGCATCTACACAAAATAATTTGGGTATCAAAATTTAAATAAAAGTGATATATTGGTCACTTACAGGCCTAAAATAGTTACTAAAATTACCAAATATTCTTTAACACACCACACATGCAGACTAGTCAACCAAACTAAATCGACACTGTTTTTCAGTCATTAACCAGGAAGTTCAAGTTTTAGAGTTAAAGCAGAAAACACTTTTATTGAAACAAGTGCTTCTTTATATTTCTCACTGTTAATACAGTGGTGTATTAATTTCTACTTTTATTTATAATCTGTCTGAATCTTTTATAATGATAAATGTGCGAACAGCATTTGAATTGTATTAGAACAACTATGAAAATGGAATTGGTGGCTATGTAACTGTATTATTTATTTCTATTTTCTAAATGTCATTGAAGTTAATAATTGAATTAATTGGGCATAAAAGGTTCTATGCACTCAACTCAGCAGAAAGCAACTGCTTTGGGCACTCCTTCCTTATTAGTATCTCTTTCTTCTGGCAGGGCTTTATGTCACTGTCATTGTTCTTTTGGACACAGTATCTTCTTTTTATGACAATGGTGTTTTTTCTGTAAGTTGGAAGTGGTACCAAGCTACCAAATGTATGAAACAGAGTCCTTCCTTGGGAGAAACACACACGCGCACACACACACACAGAGAAAATCTTCTTTATATATTATATAGTATAATATAATGTAATATAATTAATAATATATAATATCATATCATAAAATATGATGAGACATAGAATTTTGCTTTTCTCTTAGGAGTCGCAAGTTGGGATCAAATTAATTGCAGCATTTGTCCTTCCATCTTCAGCTTGTGGGAATAGATGCCCTTCAGTGGCGGTATGGAGCACAGAAGGACCCAGGTGCAAACAAGAGTGTATTTTATCTCTTTCCACGGGCTAAGTTGAATATGGTTTGTGTAACTTTCATCTAAAGAGTTTACATAACTTTCTCAGTCACAGAGGGACTCACTATCAGAGTTATAAATAATTTTACAGCCCTCTAGTACTCTACCCTTACTTTCTTCTCCAGATAGAATGTCAGAATGGAAGCAATGGGGTTATTATTATAGGCTTAACCTAAATGTGTTCTGATTTACTTTAAAGAAAATCATTTGCAAAGTTTGCTCCTTTAACAAAGATCAAATTACTAGAAATTCACCTCCAACTAATCATGATCCATCAGTGTACCTACACCCCTCCTGGGAACTGTAACTCCAGCTCAAGGAAAAAGAATGGTTCTAATTTGCTACTCACACATATGGCTGATCAATGAGAAACCTCACAGAGACTACTCTGGCTAACAAAGATCTCACTGCACAACTAATAGAAAGCTTTTCTTGCCCTAATGCTTGTTCCTCCCCTCCCCCTTTTGTCCTGCCCTCCCTCTCTCCCTTCCTTTCTTCCTTCTTTCCTTCTTTCCTACACCCTTCCTCCTTCTATCCCACCGGCCTCCCTTCCTGATTCTTCCTTCTTTCATTCTTCTATCCATTCCTTGTCTCTATCTCCCTCTCTTCTCTCTCTCAGAATTTTTTTCTTCTTTTCTTTTTGTTATCTTGGATATAAGATGCACAAATTTGTCAAATAACAAAAATATCACGTTTATTTAGCAATCTTTATCATTCTATAGAACTAGAACACCCTGCTCTTATTATATTTAATTTGGTTTAGTTACTGGCATTAAATGACATATTATTTAATACATAAATTAAAATTATACCTTAAAAATCCTAAGAAGTGAAATACAACTTTGAAGATAGTTTATCCTTGGACGCAATACCCATGTCATTAGTTTATATGAACTCTGATAAAAACTGGGCCAGATAGAGGCATGAGAACTGGAGATGGGAATTCTGTGATGTTGGCCTTTAGCCTCATAGAGATTTTAGAGCTTCCAGGGACCTTGGAGATAATACAGTCAAACTCTCCAATTTTAAGGATAATTGAATTTAAATGAGGAGAGGTTAGGGGAATTACATAAGATAAAACAGCTAATTGATGGCAAAGCACAGAATCAAATCGGGGTCATCTCTCTCACAAGTCAAACATCTTGTTTCTGTAGTATGTTCTGTTAGTCTAATTAATGATAAAGAGATAAATATCACTGTCTTATCATTAATGTTTGCACAATAAACTATCCATGTAGCATTTCACTTTCTAAAAAAGAAGATGATAGTTTTTTATTGCTATTTTCCTTTCTGGCAGAAGTTATTTTTGGCTAAGATATTTACTTCAGTGTTTTTGGACAACTGCAAGATTTTTTTCCAATCAATTTTTATAAAATATAAAAGTACATTATAGCAATACTTTTGTAATTAAAAGTGATTTTTCAAAAGAACCATAATATCAGCAAATAAAGATAAAACATTTTCTTTATAAAGAATTTATATTGTTTCAAAAACAAATATACGTTTTCCCCTAAAAAATCTTGTTGAGCGAGAAATGTTTAAAGCAGGAGTATTAAACTGAGAATGTGATTTGGTATCCCCTGAGGGTAAGATCAATTGTCAAAAGATTAAATTTAGAAATATTCTCAAATGATTTACCTGCTTGTCTAATTGGCCATGAGAATCGAGATGGCACTACGCCTTGTTTCATTTTGCATCCTGGGTGGGCTTAATTATGTGAACTAAGTAAAAGAATTTTTGTAACTTATTTTCCTTTAAAAATTTGCTCTTGGTATGATATAAAAACTGAAACACCTGTGTGCCAAATACAAACATCTGTAGTTTTTTTTTTTCTTTTCTAAAAAAAAAAAATTACTTATTTATGCATAGAAGAACTGGGGTTTAGGCCAGAGGTGTGGGGGATAAGAGGATTCACCAGAGACAGAGTGGGGAGCAGAACAGGCAGATCTGAAGTACACTGCTGAGGGGAGTAGCGAGCGAGGCAGGAGAGGTCCGCTGCGCCATGTGGGAAGCTCCCTGACCAGGGATCAGCTCATGCTGCAGTAGCTGGCCAGACCTTGATAGCACTGAGCATTCAGCCCCGGCACCACCAGGGAGGCCCACATCTGTATTCTTTGCAGAATTTGTGCAGCATATACCATGTATCAGATCTTTATTTCAAAATTTGAATATAGATGGAGGGGGTAGATCCAAGAAAGGGACAAAATTAAAAAGTACACTTCATATCTCTATTTATGCCTCTTCACTTTTCATTATGATGACTTTGTTGACTTTTTCTTCTTGTTTAGCAAGTATACTCCTCTAAAGCATACTAATTTTGAAGACACCAATACACACCCAGCTGGAGCTACTAAGATATAGGCCCACAAACAAAAGTGATTCAACAATTTTCAAATCTAGTCAAAATCCCCCCTATTAAGTCAGAATTTCAAATTCTGGACAATCATATCAACTAAATATTGAATAAAAACATAAATGTGAACAAAAAGGAGAATTACATTATCTGAGAAAATTGTATCTGGCTTCTGAGTATTATAAACTTGTGTAGAATATCTAAGTAATTCTAACACTTGAGGAGATACTAACAAACACAATCACAAACTTACACATGCCACTGAAAGTGCTTTATTTTACAACCATGGCCCTAATCTTTAACCTTAACCTGAAAGACAAAGGAGGCTCTAGTGGAGTCAACACTTTAAATGTCAGGTTCCATTGAAAACCAATCAGAACACTGTTCTCAGAAATTCAGGCAAGTGCATTACCAAAAATGCAACTGCTAGGATCATCATGATCATAACAGCATGCTTCTCATAATTCAACGTTTAAATTTAATGTGAGATAAATATGCAATCATTCATTGCACTCCTCTCATTTATTAAATGCAAATGCTGTTTACTTGTTATTGTCTTTCTCACCATAGACTTCTTTAAGGCTGGAACTACGTCTGCCCTCCTCAAAGATCTACTCAGGGTGTCAAGCACCTTGGCTGGCCTAGCTAGGATATCTTCTGAAATTAACAAATGAAATAACAAAAACAAACTATTCTACTTGCCTGGGAAAACTAATATCATAGCTTGTATCAATAGGACCACTATAATTAATCATACACAGAGACTGAAAAATCAAAGAAAATTTAAAATCTGCAAAATAAAAGCAAGATATATTCTGGGAGAATTTCATATGTACCTGTTGAAAGTTTTATGGAAATTGAAGACTCTTTTGTTTTGGTGACTGCTAAAGACATAAAGTTTCCAGATGCTTGGCTCTGTACTAGTATGTTAACCCAATTAAAAAAAATATTTATCATTATATACTGGTATACTTATATCCATATAATCAGTAACAAATACTAAATTAAATTGAAGTAGTGAAGGATAAAATGCTATATTCAATTCAAATATATTAAATGAGTTTGGTCAAAAACTTTGTTCTGAAGAACTAGGCAGCAAAATAACTTGGGGCATTTTTAAATATCAATTTCTCTCACCAGTAATATTGACTTTGTTCTTCAAGCTGTATACTTATACTGATATTAAATGAGACTAGATTATAGATTATAAAGATCAGTGTGGGAAGGTTTTTTCCCATACTTGCATTAAGTTAATCATAGCACAGGCAGTTCAGATTACACCATTATCTCTGGGCATCTGGAAAATTTATACTTTGCGCCCTAGATACTAACAAGAAATTCCTTAGGGAATTTTCTGTTTTTCCACCTTGACTCTTTTTAAATTTCATCTTGAGAAATAGAAAATAATCATGAACTGAAATGTAAATAAAGTTATTTTCTAATGCTATAATATCCAAACAGCAACAAGGACGACCTTTCCATACTAGACTTCTGATGGTAGGTTTATCACATTTCAGAAATATGTAGCTTGGTTAAAATGAATATATACATATATTACTAAGTATATATTATACATAAAAATATATGTTACATATATACATACTGTACACATGCATTTATATGCATGTACTAGTGAAAATAACACTATTTCAGACAGAGAAATTTCCAAATAACCTATCAATGGAAATTTCAAATCAATGAAAATCTTCTGAAACATCTTTTCAATACTACTGCTGATTTTCTTAAAACTTAGGTGCTCCTGTCAAGGCAATAATATATTAGGATAGTAACTGCATCAATAACATTATTTGAGGGCAACAATCTCTTAATTTTTTTTCTATAGGACACCAGCTTCCCTGAATACTAAGAGATGCAATTTATGGTAAAGTTTCCAAAATTTAGAGGTTTAAGTAATGGTGGAATAAAAATAGTTGAGCTATTGAGTTAGGGACACTAAGAGCATTAACTATGGGAATATATCATGTGAATTTTAGGACAATAACAGACTGTACAGATTTTCCAAATTTGACTTGAATGTACTACATTTCTCCAAAGCATTTTTGGAAAAATTAGTGTTCCAGAGAATTCTCTTTGAGTAATGTTTTCCCCATATAAACCATCTTGCATAAAATTCTATACAAGATAAGAGAGACAAGATCTATGTGGGCGGCACTGGGGATGTTGAGTGGGCAATTGCAGGAAAGTGGGCATTTTCTAGTAAAATACACACCTGCCAAAAATTTAAAATTTTGATGTCGTTCCCTGATAAAGGCCTACTCTGTTTTGGGAGACCTTATGCCTGTTCTACTTTTTGCTCCATTATGGAGAGTCATGTTTAACAGATAACCTTATGTTTCTTTGATTTCCACATTTGAAGGGCATTTGATTGCTGGCTTATTTGACCCCTCTCCAAATTCCTTGTCTGTCTCATGCCAAGTGAGACATGGCTCACTCAAATTTCATCTCTCATTTTCCAAGATGTTAATCCTATTCTCCTCAGTTTAGAGTTTTAAAAAGAGTATGTTTATACAGACTGAAAAAGTCAAGTTCTGTCTTTTTTAATATAGATGCTAAGAGTTAGAAAGGATTTTCAGAAATTATATATGCAACAATCTATTTAGAGTAGGGCTTATTTACAACTATTTAAATTTTATCTTAGATGTTTCATACTTAAAAATATTTCCATTTCCAGAGTACATTTAACTTATCCCAGGTGAACAGTAAGTGGTTGATCCACTTAGCAGTTTGGAAATTTTCCTTCAAGTCTTAAACGGACCACTCTCCCTTAACTTGGTTAAGTTATTATCTCCTATGGATTTCGCTTTTTCTTTGGTCAATAAACAATCCACTATGTAGGAAAGGCCTCTGAAATTCCTAACAATTATTTCCCCTTCTTCCCACAATTAGGGAGTAGAGAGAGGAGAGGAGAGAAAAGTACACAGTTCTTTCTGCTTAGACTGTCACTTTGCATCAGTCTGAGAGGGAACACATATTGCTGGTCTGAAAGGGCTGCCGGGAACAATTAAGCATGGGGCTAAGAGTGAACCTGGGAAACATTCCAGCTTCTTGCAAGTCAGGTCTTCACTGTGTGATCTTTAACATAACAAGATAAAATAAATTAAATACCAGATTATGTGATCATTCATTTGAAAATCATGCACATGTCTATGTACTGTACTTACATATTACCTACATTATAAAATATCCCAAAACTAATTATTAATGCATGTGACAAACAGGGTGGCTAAATGATTTATTTTCCAGACAGGATCTTTTTCATAGCAAATGGGGGCACTATTAATTATTATATTAAGGCAACTATTTCAGAACTCCCCTAGCAAAGATGGTTATAGTAAACACTTAACAGTGAAGGTTGAATTAAAACTACTTCAAATGTCTTACTAATTAATACAATCATTATGTAATATCTCAAAGCATAATATAACCTGAGGAATATAACAGTAACTATAGGGGTGTTCATTTATATTTCAAGTAGACATTTTGATAACTTAAGAGGTTTCACCTCAGTACTTAGTAAGTGATAATATCATTACCCCCCATAATTGAGATTGAATTTGAAGGGTTATCTCTGTAAGTTTCGTTTTATTATATTTTCAAAAATATTTTATGGATTTATTTTGTTAGTTTGATTAATGCTGGGAAATATAGTAGACAGTAAAATCCATAAATCCAATTAAAAGGCATAGATAATAAACACTATATACCCGTCTCCACTGATGGAATTTCAATTATTGCTTAAGTTTGCCAGATACAAATGGTATTAGAAAATAGGACACTTGAATATATAAATTCCCTATTGTGAATAAATTACTAAGTATTTGTAAAGTGTAACTCACTTTATGCTTTCAAGACACAATTAATACAATTAATAGTTCTAATTGTTCTGTACTCCAATAACATCTATCTTGTAAACTGTCTGGCATATACACACCTAACATTAGAGGTGGGAATCTAGACTAGTGCTATTTCAACTGTCATGTACATGCAATTATCTGAAATTCTTGAGAAAATACAGGTCTCTGATTAGTTATAGCCCAGAACTTTGCATTTCTACCAACTCCTCAGGAGTTGCTAGTCTGAAGTCAACACATTAAGTAGCAAGACCCCTAGACTGATGCTGTTTAATATAGTTACCAGTAGTCATGTGGATAATGAACATGTAAAATGTGGTTAATCTAAATTTTTAACTATTGTAAATACAAAATACATACCAAATTTCAAAGATAGTACAAAATAAAATGTAAAACATTCCCTTATAATATTGACTATGTTGAAATAATTTTCACTTATGATAAATAATTTTATTTAATGAAGGCAATGGATGCATTAATTTTGGGGAGCATAGAAGAACTGGGATGTAGGCTAGAGGTGTGGAAGGAGTGAGAAGATTCACTAGAGACAGAGTGGAGAGCAGAACAGGGGGATTTACCTAAATATACTTCTAAGGGGAGTAGCAGGCAAGACAGGACAGGTCTGCTGTGCCATATATGTGTTAGCTCCCTGGCCAGGGATTGAACTCAGGCCATAGTGGTGACAGTGCTGAGTTAACCCCTAGGACACCATGGAGGTCCAATAAATTTTAACACTTTGTGGTCCGCTCACGTATTAGTACGTGTTTTTGTCACCAGTATCAGCTCATGTATTAATATGTGTTCATCTAGTCTCTGTTTTTTCACGCCACGGTGGATTTATTTGGAACTATTAGGAGCTATTTCTTTGATCATACTCAGTCTAGAAGCTTTACACATTGTTTTGGTGAAAGCGTAAGGTGTTTTATGAGAGATATTACAGTTTTTTTAATATCCAGTCATTCAGGAGTTGTGTGTGTTTTATTGAATGCTTATACCATTCATGCGGTGGCACAGAAAATGGCCTGCCCCAAGGGCTGGTAAATTTAAAGGGCACCGGCACACAAAGTGTTAAAATGGCTATTTTAACATTTAATTTTTTTATTGTTTGTTTAGTTTTCTCATCTTTTATTTCCAGTTCTCAACAAACACTCCTCCCCACTTTATTTTTATTGATCACTTTAAACAGGAAAAACTTAAATATTTTTTGTGGCTCACATTTAATTTTTATTGACACTGCTGTTCAAGATCACAGAATAATGTCCTCATTGCATAAAATGGCAGTGAAAACATTCATGATATAACTTAATTGATATTTCCAGATTTGTCAGTATTAGGTATTGACAATGTTAAATATGGTTCAGTTCTTAAATATATTACTTTTAGCTCTTCATTTCATAAAAAGAAAAATTATTTTTAGTCTTCATGTCTCTTTTTAAAAGGTACTTGTTGGTTCTTTAATCTGTACTTTGTATTTTGTATGTATTTTTAAAAAGGCACTTCTTTGTATTATGCTTGCTGTATGTTGTATTAACAGTATGTTTGTACACATGTAGGTTGTTTACTAAATCTTTGATGCTATGAAGATCTTCCACTTAAAGCAAAATCTCCAGCACATAGTAGTTTAATAAACCAATTTTTAGTGAATTAATTATTTTACAAATTAGATGGTAAAATTTTTAAACAGCAGTCACTTCCATAATCTAATTTTAAAAAATCAATGAAAATTTTGATTTTGATATACATGTTACAAGCACTCCAACCTTCGTTCTGTTATCACAAATATATAATGTACTAATGCATTATCAAGCTCAGAAAATTTAGAATTAATTGAGAAAAATTTGAGCTACACTTGATAACCTTATAAGACTTTAAGCAATTCATTTAGTTCCCCGGAAAATGGGTCACTTCATTAGTAAAACTGATTTTTAATTTCACTACATGAATTGAAAATATGAAAAGCCTCAATTCGTGAATTATAGTGCCCAGTTCATAGCAGAGACACAATATAGAAGAAATCAAACTAGGCAAGTCTCAGCCATTTTATTTCCTTTTTAGTAACTAAATATAAAATAAAGGCTGGTGGCTAAAGCATTATACCCCTTATATTTCCCAATTAAAAATTACCTAAATGTGATGCTTTGGCAAGTAGTCTCATATCCTTCAACCTCAATTATTTTAGGTGCAAAAGGAGTGGACAGAAAAAAAATGATATCCTTTAATTATATAAAATTCCATAAATATTTGGAAATTATGCCAATGTCTTAACAAGTTTTAGCAAAAAGATCAAAAGATACAAACTTTTTAGTTACAAAATGTCATGGTGATATAACATAGATCATATTTACAATAGTTAGTAATGCTTTATATTTGATAGTTGCTGAGAGAATATATCTTAAATACCCTCACTACAAGTCATAATTTGTTATAAATATGTATGGGATGAATGCTAACTAGACTTAAGGTAGTGATCATTTTGCAATATGTATAAATCCAATTATTATGTTGTATACATAAAACCAATATATATCAGTTACACAATCCCTTAAAATATGTAGCAGTAAAAACAAAAGCTTTTTTAATATCTTCCATCCTTCTTTTCCTTTTCAGGAATAATATCATTGCACAGTTATGAATGAATACATTAAAATTGGATCTGTTCCATTGATCTTATGGACCTTAAAAGGATAAAAAGGGAATTCAATGAATAATCTGTATCTACAAATTTTATAACAGAGATGAAACAGACCAATTTCTTAATGGATACAGTTGCCAAAATTCACACACAATAAAGTACAATGTGAATAGGCCCATATTTATTAAGTAAATTTAAGTGCCATAATAAATAACATTCAAAAACAGCACAAGGTCCCATATGGATTCATTTACGACTTCTACTAAATACTTAAAAAAATGTAAATCCTTTATAAACTCTCTCAGAGAATAAAAGCAAAGTAAATACTTCCTAACTCTTTCTATAAGGCCAAATACCAAAATCAGATAATGATACCATAGAATAAGAAATCCACAGACCACTATCTCTCATGAAGACAGATGCAAAAATCCTCAGCAAAGTACGTGCAGATCTAATCCAATAATGTATAAAATGAATTATACAATACAATCAAGTGAGATTTTCTCAGGTACCAAAACCAGTCCAACAATCAAAAATCAACTACTGTAATCCATTTTATCAATAGGTTAAAGAAGAAAACATGTTTATGTTATTGTGTTATGTTCTGTATCAATATATACAGAATAAGCATTGGAGAAAATTCAATATCACTTATAACAAAAAAAAACACTCAGTAATTTAGGAATTAAGGAGAACTTCCTCAACTCAATGAATAATACATGTAAAAATATACAGTCAACACCAAGTTTAATGGTGAGAAACTCAAAGTTATTTCTATGTAGAAAACCTGAATGAATCAACAAAGAAAACTCCTGGTGCAAATAAGTGACTATAGCTAGGTTAAGAGACACCAGTTTAATATGATAAAGTCATTAGCATTCATTTATACCAATGAACAAGTACATTTTGAATTTAAACTCAAACCATTATGCACACCAAAAATAAAATGCTTAGATACACTATAACAAAATATGCACCTAATCTACTCAGGGAATACTAAGAAATGCTGATTCATGAAATCAAGAACTAAAAATTAAATAACTCAATATTGTTAAAATACCAATTCTGCCCAAATTGAACTATAGATTCAATGCAATTCCAGTCAAAATCTTATTATTTTATGAATATGACAAACTGATATTAAAGTTTACATGGAGAAGCAAAGGATCAAAAATAAGCAACACAATATTCAAGTAGAATAATACAGAATCTAAACACAGATCTTAAACTTCTCAAAAAAATGAATTCAAAATAGATCACTGACTTTGATATAAAATACAAAGTTAATACTCCTAAAAAATAACAGGAAAAAATCCTTGATGACTTTGGATATGCAATAATAACATTTTAGACATAACTCCAAAGGGTTAATACTCAAGTGAGTGAAGTATGGACTTTGGGTGTTTATATGTTAATAATCTATCAGTTGAAACAAACATTCCATTCTGATGAGTACAAAGGTATATGGGATATCACTATACATTCCCCTCAATTTTATTGTAAATCTAAAACTCCCTTAATAAAATCAATCTTAAAAATTTGGATCTAATAGTATTGTCTTTAATATTTAGCCATAAATATTATTACATAAATACATACATATTACATGTATAAATATACAGACATCTAATATAACATATAGATGCATATATATGTGTGTGTGTGTGTTTGTGTGTGTGTATGATGGTGGAAACTTCATTTCTCTCTCTCTATATATATATGCTAGATACATCTATATATAAAGAGATAAATATATCTCTAGATAGAGATCTATCTATCTATCTATCTATATATATATGTCTATATATATATATAGAGAGAGAGAGAGAGAGAGAGAGAGAGAAGTAAAGTTATGTGTGTGTGAACATATACTTCCTAGTTTGTCCACTGAAAGAGCTGCTGAAGAATAAAACTTCAATGAGAACAAGTATACAAAATACTCATATTTTGATTTCTACATATTATTTTTAAATGAAAGTTACTAGCTATTTTTGAGCAAATGATTAATTTTGGAACAGCAACAAAGAAAGTCCAAAATGATCTAAGATGATATTAAACATTAAACTTTATATTGTACTGGATAGTAGTGAAGTACTCAATGAATGGCTTGAAGCTATCAAAATGAAAAAGGACCTACTTTATAGATCTCCCACTGATTAAGTCTGGACAATTGTTGAAATGATTATAATGCAGTGAATAAATCTGGAAGCCAGTGGTTCATACTGATATACATAAATGAATAAATAAATTGGGTAAGGATTTTTTCCCTAGAGTAGAATGTTAGCCAATAAATTAAGTAGAGTTAGAAAATAATCACTCAGTAATCCTGCATTAAATATACAAACAGATCATAGAGAAGTGAAAGCAAGCATACTGATAACAAAAGACAAAATGCACAGAGCAAGACAAAAAATAAGAACAACAGATTTGCAGAAAACAATTAGTAAAACGTCAATAGTAAGTCCTTACCTATCAGTAACTACTACAAATGCAAATGGATCAAATTCTACACAGAATGACTGAGCAAATGCATTAGGAAAACAAACAAGATTCAACAATATGTTGCCTACCAGAGAATCATTCCAATCTTAAACAAAGTGATGGATGAAAAAAACATTTTAAGCAAATGATAGCCATGAAAAGATGCAACATTAGCTATACTTATATTAAGCAAGTAAACAAACTTGACAACCTAGAAGAAATGAAATTTTCATAAAAACATACAATTTACTAAGTCTGAATCATGATGAGTTTCCCAAAGGAAATGTCATTTAATCAGAACCATTGGAACCGATCTCTCTCTCTCTCTCTCTCTCTCTCTCTCTCTCAACACTCTCAATCCCTGCATCCAAAAAAAAAAAAAAAAAAATCCTCAGAAAGCTAACAAAAATACATTTGTAAATAGTGAGTAAAATTATTTTAATTGGTTTCTTTACTATAGAATACTTTAGAGTTTAATAGGAAAATATGAATTGAATTGTTGATCTTCAAAATTTGTGTGTGTATATGTGTTTTTGAGCATGTAAGCATCATGTATTGTACATGGTCACGTGACTTCTAAACCTATTCAAGCACTTGAATCTTTGTTATAGCAAGTTCATACTATTCTATTATTTATCCTTAATTTTTCTATTTTACCTACTACTTTTAATGCTATGTACAATCTATCCAGGTTTTAAATCCTCCAAAATGCTCAAATAATCTTGAATTCATTCCTAGTGCTCTAATTTATAAATTTATTTTTATTATTAAAGATTTATTTATTTATGCATTTATAATAGATTATAATTTAAAGGTAAAAAGACCCTCAAGAAAGATATCAATGAAAACAGGACCACATGAGAAATATATATATATATATATATTTTTTTTTTTAAAGATTTATTTTTTATTTATATATACAAGCTGGGGTACAAGCCAGAGGTGTGGGGTGGTGAGAGGGTTCACCGGAGACAGAGCGGGTAGCAGAACAGGCAGATCAGAAATACACTGCTGAGGGGAGCAGCGGGTGAGACAGGAGAGGTCTGCCGCACCATGTGGGATTCTCCCTGGCCGGGCGTTGAACTCGCGTCGCCGCTGCCGACAGCTCCACAGCGCAGCGCCCAACCGCTGCGCCACCGGGGTGGCCCGAGAAATATATTTTAAAGAAGGATGTAGAATATTGGGAACTGATTGGACATGGCAGTAAATTATTAGCTTCTAGATTAGTAAACTAGTGCTGAAGTTAAAAATATATATTTAAATGAGATTATGTTAATATTCTGTAATTGAAAATATTTTTTCCTTTTAAAATACAGATAGTAGCTTTATACATGGAAATCAGATAACTGATTTATTATAAGAATCAATTTATCAAAAGAATATGAGGAAATGAAACAGAGACAAACATAGATAACCCTAAACCTAAACTAGTGGACAATGTTCCCATCTAAGATCATTGAAATAACCTACAAAATTTTTGGATTAGAGCAGGAAAAAAGTGGTAGTTAATGTCAAACTCAGGATGATGATGGAAACTTCATTTTCTCATACTCATCAAAATCTAAACAACTTTGGACCTCAAATTGCATTTCCTATTCTGTAAAGTGTTTTAAGCAATTAATGCACAAATGTTTCCAACAAGTGGAATGTCCTTTACAAAGTTATTATAACTAAGGTCATAAGGAAAGTGAATGTACTTGTTTTTCAGTCTCACTATCAAAACTCTTTTTTCATTTTCTAGATGATGTCTCCTTTTTGATTGATAGGGCTATTAAGTTTATGGGAACAAAAGCCAAACAAACATATCAAATGGAGGTTTTCTTTAAGCACTCCAATTTGAGTGTTATTTAACACAGTGGGGTCACCAAACATCCAGTAAAGCTTTTGCCAATGTTTGTGTTTTTTGCAATTAGATGAAAATCAAAACCATGTGGACACCAACAGGGAAAACAGCAGGTCTCAATGTGTGCTTGGTGGGGCACATTCTGCTATTATCTTGTATTCTTTTATTTTTGACAATGCAACCAAAACTGTATTTTATTGGTCATCTGGTTGTGGTAGTCCAAAGAACATTAGTCCCATTTTGTGTATATTGTTTATATACAATTCCCAGGTGTTTTTAGAGAATAAAATCAAACTTCCTCTATAATAAGTCTACTCCCTTGACTGTTTAAATACAAAAAACAATATAGCAGGTGACTGAATGCCTGTGGGAGACACTGAACAAAGGGGAAATCTAAAGAATTCTAACTTTATACCCTACTAAAGGTTTTTTCCAGAAAATAAAAGCAATACAGGTATAACAAAGACATGGAAGGAAAAATGTGTGTATACATATGCAATAGACATTCAAACACACAGCCAAATTCCTAACATGTGTGGTTATGACAAGAGATAATAATAAACCCCGATTCATTTAACTGGGAAGTTATCACACATATTTCCAACTAAATATCAAGGTGCAAAGACTCTTGATTAAGTTGTAAATGACTAAAACAAATGCAAGGATAAAAATCTCTGTGTTTTAAATATTCTGTTTTTATCATGAATGTATTCTTTTACCTCTAACTGACAAGGCGGTTCTCACTAAAGAAGTCGCATATAAAGCTATATTTTCTTTGGTTATGGGCAACTTGTTGGGAAAGAATAAAAATAGCTCCTTATATTAGAAAAAGCATAGTCCTGAAATCCTATGCATAAACTATAAAGATTCAAATATTGTTGAAGTCTTGGCATGTTAAATTTTGTTAAAGTCATTTAAATTCCCTTTCTCTCCTCACTTCAGCTAGAAAAACAGAGAATAGTGGATTTTTTTTTACTTTAAGGGAGAAAAAAGGATATAAATATGAGGCACCTTGGCATAGAACTAGTGACTTTGGTTTGACATTCATCCAAATCAAACTCTTTCAATTCACATGTAGTTTCATTGAATTCAGTACCAGACAGAGAAGGAATGTAGGACAAATAAAGTCATGCAGGTAAAGTAAGAAGTGGGCTTAGCATTTCATTTTGATATATAATACCTATGTTTAAAAATTATTCAAGAATTTCTTCATTTTATCTAAAAGAATAGACAATGAGGGCCTTCCTGGTGGCATATGGGTTAAGTCTCAGTGCTTTCACTGCTAAGGCCTGAGTTCGATCCCCGGCCAGGGAGCTTCCCACATGGCACAGCAGACCTCTCCTGTCTCCCCCACTGCTCCCCTCAGCAGTGTACTTCAGTGCATCCATCTGTTCTGCTCCCCACTCTGTCTCTGATGAATCCTCTCACCTCTACCCCACACCGCTGGTCTATACCCCAGTTCTTCTATGAGTAAATAAATAAAATAAATCTTTAAAAGAAAAGAATAGACACTGGTTAAGAATAACCAGAAAATAGGAGCCTCTAGGAAAGGAAAACAAAAAAACCAAAAAATCATACCCACGGCTTTCTATTTGCTCTCTTTTGTTTGAGAGAATTCTTATCAGATAACAATACTCAACATTTCCTAAGAAAAAGCTATGTTTTACTTTATTTCATTTATCTGTGATAGAGGAACTAACTTTTTTCACATCTTTTAGAAACAGGACCAAATATATTTCCAGAACCTTTCTAATAAGAATGGATTGTGAAAACTGACCACTACAGTCACTATTCTAACAGAAACTCTATGTAAAAATCACAGATCTTCAACTGACTTACTACATTTTTAACACAATTTGTTCAACTTGTTTATTTTGCTTTTTCTCAATGTATTTCTTTACCTTGAAAACTAGGCCAAATCCAACATTATAGATTTATGGTTATGTGCATCAGAGAGGCATATTTGGAAAAATTCCAGACTCAATATTCTGTCTGAGGTGCTATAATGTAAACCATTACTCTAAACATTTCAAATATCCTTTGTTTGCATGGATTTGCCATAGTATCTGCAGGTTCAGCTTGCACTGTTGTGGCTTGACTGAATAAGAAGTTCTTATAGGGCAGCAAGAAACAGATAACGATGGGCAAAAAAAACAGTAACACTGACGATAAGTGCTTGGTTTAGAAAAATTGGAATAAAAGAGAAGTTTACCTTCTGTATTGCAGTATCTCTCTTTGATAACCCTCACCACCCCCCATACTTAAAAATCACCAGTTTTATTTTCCCAAACTTCAGTGCAAGGGTACTCCTATCTATATCATTTTATAATTTTTCTATCATAATAAATGTGTGTATGTGTGTGTGATATGAAGGTTAATTTTTCTTTAAAAACTAATAAATTTTGAATGAATCAAAAATTAGGTCACCCATGATTCCCAATAATTGGCACTAATGAAAAAATTTCTGACTTAAATATAGTCAAGGCATAGGATATTAATTAAAACAATGAGGTCACAAAAAAAATAAAGACACATCTGTGTCCAAGGCTAAGCCAGAATTCAAGGATCTCTCTTCTGAACTTAAACACCCCTTGAGAAAAATTACCTTCTGTAATAATTTCAAATTTGTTTATTTCAGTCTTAGATTGTCCTATGAGCTGAAATCTTGTTTTTACTTCTCTAAGTCGTATCTAAGAAGTAAGAGTATTCTGAGTATTCCACATTGGATTCACAAGCTAATTGCTGATCTTTCCTTATGAGAGAGTCTCCAGATTACCTCTTTTTTCTAAGTTCTTCCACTGAGCTAGTTTATTGCCAAGTGGCAGGGTGAATTCCCTCATCAGGGTAATAGTTAACTTCTGAATGAAGAACTTTTTTTTTTTAAAATGAATGCCCATTTGAAATCTGAACATGTCTTTGGAAGTATACAAGGGGACTATCGCCATCCTTCTTTGAATGAATAAATTACCTGTACTAGGAATCAAAGATTCTAAGGTCTATTGTATATTCAAGTTCTGTTGTAAATTACCTTAACCAAATTTCTTTTACTCTTCCTTTGCAATGAATTTACACCTATAAGAAAAGCTTGCAAACTCTTAAATTTTAATATGAAGCGCAAATCTTTAAACCATTGAACATTTCCAACTTAGAAATTGTATTGCCATGTTCTTTAAATGACAAGGGTCAGTAGTCTTACACTATAAAATTTTAAGTGTAAGAAAGTACCACCCAGGCATACAATAGAGCCTGATAGTCTTCTCATAAGTCCTTTAGTCTTTATTTGTTCCTGGGCTGACATTAGTGACGTATGACATTGGTCATTCCTCAGTGTAAAAGTGAAAAGCTTCTTAGGAAGAAAACCCTCCCCCGCTCCCAGTCCATTTAAATTCCCTAAAGAGTTTATTCCTTTGGGCAAAATAATCATGTGGGGCACCTGTGGTGCAAATGCTAAAGAAATATCAAGCAAAACCCAGCCGCAGCTGTGCTGTAATCACTGAAGTGTGCCCAGTGCATAATGGCACATTAGGTAGGCATTGATCTCTGCCAGTTTATGAGGTCTCTTACAGAATTAGGCAGACTTTTTCACTGAAACCCATGGAGCAGAAATTGCTACTTTTAAGCTAATCCATTTTCAAATTACCATCCAATTTTGACTGATGACCTCACTACAAATCCGCTTATCTGCCTCCAACCACTCAACAAGGGAAGGAGAATCAATCGTTATTTCCCTTTATTTTCAACTCTTTACAGAAAACTTCTTGTCATTCTTAGTCACCTTTAGTGCCACTGCAGCTATAAAGATAAGCATGATAAATGTTAAATGTTGCCTAATTGTTAGTGCTTACTTGGGATGTAAAATGAGAAGGCAGAATATGTGCTTAATATGATATATAGTTTAATTTTAAAAATCACTGCTATCAATTACATCTAATTTCATGAATTTATTTTAAGTAATTTATTCAGATGTAGGTATATTGAGTGCCTGATTAAAAAAGAAAACACAACATTCCATCACTACAAGATGCAGTTCTTGGTGAAAGCAGGGACCCAGTTTAATCACTTGAATAGATAAAATTTAAAACATCTAAAAGAAGAACCTTTTTTTTCTGAAAATGGAGGCAATGTTCAATAGTTTATTTAATTGAAAGCAATATCAACTAAAAATATGAAGGTGGCAGAAAGCACACAAATTGGTATCAGTCAAAACCTATTTCTTTTTTCTCCTCAGCAAACTCACAGAAAGTTACTTTTGTTTTGTATATAATAACTTATTATATACAAAATATAGTTACTAGAAAGTATAATCAAAGAAAATACAAAAGTGATACTGACATGTGTCTTTTTCTATTAGGAAATTATAACTGGCTGAATTTTCAAAGATTTCTGGGCATATTATAAGTAAATATTTAGTAATTTATTACTACTTTTTGTAGGTTATTTATATTGTGAAAATTGCCTTGCTTGGTTCTCTGGAAAGTTTCCATGTGGACCAACTAATAGAGACCTAATTGGTGAATATATTAATTCACCAATTAATATACATTTACATATTTCTTGGAATATACATTTGGAATATACATTTACATATTTCTTGAAGCAAATTATATACAAGTAGTAATTTGAAAACCACTCTAGTGAAATCGTGCAATGCCTGTTTATGAATGCATCGCACAAAGCAGTAGTTATAGAAATCTCCGTCTTGGCAGGGTGATGAATGAGCCAGAGAAATAATTATTTCCATGTCTATAATTAAAGCACATATTTTTGAATGTTTCTTTTTCAAACATAATCAAAATTCAAACATCTGGACCAATCACTGCTGTGAATTATCATTCTAGCTATTTGCCCATAGTGCACTGTGCAATGGACAGATATATAATTGCCTTATCAGCACCAGGTTAGTAGTAGTTCAGTTTCTTGAAAGAATATTTTCTCGAAGGAGTGGGAGCTGCTTTCTCACATTTGCATTTGATTTATATCATCATGTCAGGGCCTCCTGAGCATTAATCAATAGTGTTTTTTACATTTGACATATTTACTAGTGCAAACAGTTCATTAGGCTATGGGCTAATAGAAAATACTACTTACTCTGACCTATCTACTAGTAGTGAGAAGAAAGCTACCATATTAATTCACATATACAAGAAAAGAAAAACATTCTGATGATTCAATTTTGGTTTAATATACATAAATTATAAGAACACTTTTATCAATCTCTTCATTACTTGTACAAATGGGAAAAGTCAGTCTATAAATTATAATTTAAAAATATATGAAGAGAACTCATATTTCCCAGAGTATCTATATATGTTTTCCTCCAATTAATAATTTTTAATAAATCAACATGTGTATACCACAGTGAGTGAAAATAGGAAACTAGGTAGGGGGAAAAGTTAAAACTAAATTCCCTATATTTACTCCCTTCCTCATGCCACAGGTCTCCAAGGTCAACGGAAGTCTCTCCCATGTTTTCACGTTGATGAAAACATATACCTATCTACCACATAAGTATAGTTTTACATACATATTAAAAAAATTAGTATGACAGTAGAAACACTGTTTAGCAAAGATGTTTTTTCCTGAAAGATACATTCTGAATAAGTCTATAGTAAAATACACAGATATGACCTGTACTTTTAATCAATGAGTAATATTCAATTTATGAATTAAAACCTCATAGTTAAATCTCATTTGGATAATTTGTATAATCTGGGGGCATGGGTTACTTTTGCTCATGTTTACTTGTTTATTTTTATTTTATTAAAAATATACACATTTTGATTACTTGATTAGTTTTCATGAATTAATGGCCAATGGATTTCCTTCAGCGATCAGTAAGCTCAATTTTGGGCAGCCCGGAATATATTGAATAGCTTTCCTTTTTTAAAAATTTTCACCAACTTGATGGGAGAAATTGATACCTCACTACTACTATAACTGGCAGTACTCCATGTAAGCCACAGCATCTTTTCATATGTTTGCTGCAGGTTATAGTTTGGCTGCTGTATTTAAATGTCTTGGCCAGTTTTATATTGGGATATTTGTTTATATTTATCACCATTATAAAATAAAGTATGTGTTTATAATTTTCTTGAGATAAGTAAGATCTAAGAAGTGAACACTATACCATCTTAGCACTCGGCACCACCTTAGCACTCGGCACCATCTTAGCTTATTTTATTGAAAATGTTACTCTATTGCTCCCATGATGACAATAATTTGATTGTTGAACACTTATTTTTATTCCTTTTTAATAATTTATCATACTTGATATATTCTAATTATTGACAAAGTTAAGTGGAAATTAATGAGAAAAGTGCATCTTCAATTAAAAAGACAGACACTTGAAGGAAGGAATCACATGTCCTATTCATATGCTCCCAGTAGAAAGTTGTTCAGAAAATATCTCTGAATTAACTAGCTGTCTCATTCTTTTTTTTTTCTTATTTACTGAGTTATAACTGGCTTATAATATTGTATAAGCATAAGGTACACAATGTGATGATTTGATATTTATATGTATTGCAGAATTATTACCATTGTAAGGTTGTTTCACACAAACATCCTTTCACAAAATTAGCATTTGTGTGTGTGTGTGTGTGTGTGTGTGTGTGTGAGTTAAGAACATTTAACATCTATCTTAGCAAGTCTATAATACAGTATTGTTAACTACAGTCCCATGTACTACATTAGACCATCAGCACTAATTCATCTTAAATCAAGTTTGTACCCTTAATTCAATATCTCCCCATTTTTCAAACTCCCTGCTCTAGCAACCACCATTCTACTCTATTTCCATGAGTTCAACTTTTTTTAGTTTTCACAATATAAGTGAGATCATATAATATTTATCTTTCTCTGTCTCATTTATTTCATGTAGTTGTTCAATCTTGAAACCTTTTCTCCAACTTCACAATTTCTCCCTGGAAACTATGAATAGTTTAACTTCAGATTTAAATCTGTGAGTGGAGAATGCTGGAACCCCTTTGTTTTCATTGCTGTCTTTAAGACATTCATATAATACACATTTTTGAATGTTAATTTTTCTTAGTTTCCTTACTTTTACTATTATATTCATTTCAGCCAAACTTGGCAACAGAGGATTGTGTGGAATTTCAACTAACACGTGTCAGATGTGCAAGATTTCAGCCTGTGGGATATGAAAGGATTTAATTTAAAAGGCACCTCCATCTAACTTCGGAGTCTAGACTAGCAATTGGTCTTGAATATTTCTATAAGACAATGATCTCTTGATTCAAAATAGACATTAATCAAAATGCTGACAGAATCACTTTGTTGTTAAACAACTGACGTTAAGTTCATTATTTTTGTTGGATATTCATGTACTAAGTCACCAGACTGTAGAGGTAAAGATTTAGTTCATTCACAAAATGTTAATTCTGTAATTTATCTTTTGCTTGAGGCAAAACTTTTTAAAAGAATACATTTTTTAAGGCGGGAAATAACTGAAATGAAGTCCACATGTTTGCAATAGAAAATGTGTCTTTATAGCTTTCAAAAATTTGATTTCTATACCTAGGATTCTATTGACTGTGTTTACTTGGGACAATTATTTTGCCTGTCTCTCCTCATTTCTCTTATTCTCATACCTAAAATAGTTGCACTGGATAATCTCTAAAAAAATCTTGTTCCAACTTTGCCTGACTTGGTAAAACAAAGCAACTAGTAGGTAAACAAATTTGCAATTATATCTTACGATACTGAAGCCAAAGTTGAAGACAAATTTCTATTTTTTTTTTCACCACATAGTACACCACTTCTTGGCTATACTTAACTCAGTTAAAATCAAGAATTTTTATTATAAAATTGAAAATGTTAACCAACACATTGCAGATAATGCTTTCAAAAGTTTTAGATATGACAGTCATTACCATGGTTAGGTTTGATAATTCAAATATGTCCATAAACTTAGATGTCAAAGCTATTTTCAAAGTTAATATTCTCATTGGAAATAGCAAGAAACCATGAAAATAATTAAGCAAAAGATATATTTTACTGTTGGACAACATTCTGAATATTTAAATGTAAGCTCAACTACTTAATCTACTAGTGAAGAAAACAGTAAGTTTCAGAAGAAACACAATCCCCAACATAGAAGAACATGTAATTTATAGAAGACAAGCACTGAATGAGAACTTTTAAATTTGACAAGTATTGCAAGATATGAAGGCTTTTGTTGTGGACGAAATGTGCCGAGACATGAAGTTTTATATGGGATTAGACGACTAGATGATAGAGAAATTAGGCATTATGGTAGAACAGTTGGTACAAACATCTCATACAGTTTCATAAGCTACTTAACCATGTGTTCCCTTTTATAACTATAAAGTTGAGCACTAGATTTATCTACTTCTTTATAAATTGGATGAGATACAAAGTAAAGAATGGATATGATTTATATTTTATCTGGTAATAAAAATGTACACTTATCAATCTATTTGGTTTCACTGTTTCTTTACCAGCTGAATCTGTGTAAGGATGCTCAAACATATTGCAAGCTAAATTAATCATTGCTGCAGCGGGACTTCTTGATCATTTCACAGAAAAATTTGGTGTGTTCTTTAAATGATTATAGAACCTCAATTCATTTTTATACTGTTGTAAAAAAAATACTACATGTCCCAGAAATCCTTTATGATTAATTATATTATACATACATTTATTTATTTTTGTATCTCCATACTTTGTGATAATTTTTTAATCAACACCAAGGAGAATTTAATATCATGAGTAGAAAACTCTGTAAAACATTGGAGTGAAATCTTTTAAATATCATAATTTGTCTTACATATTTTCATTAAAAAAACTGCCAACTCCATACTCCTTGCCCCATTAAAAAAAAGTCCTAAACTGGTATTATGATGATGTATTTACAACTTTAACATTACTTCAAATCTACCAATTTTGTCATATTATTCAGTAAGATAGCCTACTTGTAGGCAATGGTAAAATATAGTTTAATACTCATTTTGAGATTTTTAATCATCTTTCAAATAACATCACTTAAAATACATAATGTTAGGAAAACTTTTCTGAACTTCTGTGCTCTTCTGACTGAAAAATAATTCTATGGTTGGTCTGAATTTTTAAAAAATGTCACCACTTTAGAGACAATACAACAGTTTTCTTAACAAAGAGGGTTCAAGGGAACTTGTGACTAGGATGAAATATGAGATTCTAAAATGAAGTGGGATAAAATGCCTTAAAATGTGAGGTCTTGAATCATTATTTTTATATAAATTGTTCCAAGAATCTAATTTTAAATAACTAATCTACATGGATCTATGCACAACTATCTACAACTACAACTATTCTGTTAACACTCTGCACCTTTTGTTATTTTCAGTTTTGGCTAACTGCCGTTGGTTAAATTTTCAGTAAAGATGAGTAGAAAAGGGTAGTTTCCATGGCAACTTTCTCAGATCTCACAAGTCCCTGATGACAATGGGTAGTACTTCTAGACATTAGCTATTTCAAAGGTCAAATATAGTCCAAGAGGAATATGGTTCAGGTGAAACCCAAAAGAGCTGCAAATATATTTTGGTCTAGCCTCGATTTTACCTATAGTCAGTTATCTATAGAAATAAGATGAATAATGCAATCTATAGATAATCTCAAAGCAACACTTAAGCCAATGATTTCTAATTGCTCTTTTTCCAATTTCTTAGTAAAATTTATTAGCATGTACTAGAATGGACAGAAGCAAATTTTCTTCTCTCCCTGTGTTAATAATGCCAGTAAGTTATAATATGACCCCTGAAATATGGCTACAAAAGAGGGAAGACTGATAGATATCAGTTCCCATGAAACCCTTCTTTTATAGCACAAAAGCAGCTTGTGAAAAGACAAATGAGTGTGGCTGTGTTCCAATACAATTTGTTTATAAATAATGTTACATTGTGTTCAATAGCTACAGCTTTCAGAACCTGATGCAAAGTCACAGGAACTCTCAATACACTGACTAACAGATGTGAAATGGTATAACCACTTTGGAAAACTGTTGTTTCTTGAAAAGTTGAACCTGTATTGCCAAATGACCCTGATTTTCATTCCATATATCCACACAAATACTCGTACACAAATTGTATAGAAAGTTAATTCACAAAAATTAAAAGATGGAAACAACTAAATATCAATAAGTGAATAAAGAAATGTACCATACCTATTCAATGGAATACTAACAGTAACAAAAAGAAAAGCACTACTAACACAGATAGATAGGTAAATAAAACTCTAAGTGACTAGGGGAAAAAAAATACACAAAATGCATGTGGTAGATTCTTTTAGGACCAAAGCCATGCCTCCAAGCTCTCCTTCTGATCCTGTGGGCAGTAATATCTGAGCCAAGGTGATGAGGTGAGAATATGCTAGTTGCCCAGGGCACAAAGTTTACTGTTACTAAACTGAATGAGGGCTTAGTTCCCTCATGTTTTTTAAGCATAACTAGACTATCTACTTTTCTCATTCATTTTCTTTAAAAGTATTTAAGAAATTCCCTGATAAGGGAAAATATTTTTAATTCCTTGAAAAACCTTAGAAGTGCTTGCAAAATAGATTTAAATATTAATACACCATAAGCTTAGAGATCCTATTTAAATTAATAAACCAAATAATAAGTGAAGATATTAATTCAAAAAAGATTTTTATTTGGAAAGTTCAGTATCTCTTGAATAATGACATCCTTTTAGACAACTTTACATGTTTTAACTCAATTCATCGAAAACATATCTAAATAAAGAGTGTCTAATATTTTCTTTCAGTCACTCACTAAATAAATATTGTTGTCCCTTAAACTGCTCAGTGGGCGCAAAGCATAAAGATGAACAAAATTTCAATTTAAAAAGTTTACAAACTAGAATAGATAAATAAGACAAATAACTATGAGAAAAGTAAATGCTTTTGAGAAATAAGGTAAATATCAAATAGTTTGAAAAGTATTCAAAGAATAAGGAATATTCTCATCTTGAAATTCATTATTAAAAAATCATATTTCAAAATATGTGGAAATTATAAGCCAGTACAATTAGGTATTTCCAGTTAAAATGTATAACTGAGAAAATTAAATAAGGGCAAAGTAACTTTCTCAAGGTCACAGAACAATCAAAGTTGGAAATCTAGAACTATGTGAGTTTGGCATGTAATTCAATTCTCCCTACAAAATAGACTAAAGCTATTCAATAGTTATATAAACACAAACTTTGAATGGAGTAACAAACAATGTATACTATTCTTGATCTTAGCATGATTTGTATTTTCTTTTTCCTTCTCACCCATATATTTTCAATATATGTGGATTTTTATCTTATTTTCCTCTCTTCCAAAATCAGTAGTTTCCTTAACTGCTGTCTCTTTTGATGCCTACTAGCTTTTTGTGATGAGTGCTTGAAATCTTTGTCATATGCTCATTAGTAAGGTATTTTATTATATTTAATCTAGAATTTGTTTAGAATCAAACATATATGGGCCAATGTCTAGGGAATAGTCAATGATTGCAGAACTACTCTCAGATTCAGGAGAGGAAAAAAGTTTGTCATAGATGTTGCTACACTGGAATTTCCTAAGCAAATATACCATTAAATAATAAAATGAGCAGGACAAGCAAAACATATTGTTTGTCTATTTTTAAAAATTATTTATATTAATTTTTCATAATGCATTTTATATATCAATAAATCTCCTTCATATTATGTCTGTCAAAAATAAGTTGGGGGGGGGAGAGAAACTAAGGGTAAACATGTCATTGAAATGGACATTTATTAAAGTAAGTCTCAATACTCCCAATTTGGAATGACCAGACAATTTTCCAATAAAGTGAAATTTATCTACCCTAGCTTGATTTCTATTACTCAAAGCATGTAATCATAAAATTCAATTCTGCAGATAGTTCTATAATGATGCAATATCCAGAAGTAGTCAAATTTGTTACTCTGTCTTTTAAATATTCATTAGTTGACTACTAGCCACTATCTTGTTTTAATTCAATGTGTATAATGTTAATTGTATTCAATGATTTAGGACTCATCCATGTAGATTGTTGATATTTTTCACAAATTAATTTTGGGAAACTAAATTGATCCTTTAGTATATATTAAAAGACAATGATGGAAGTAATATCAGTACTTAGTTTCTGTGTGATTTTGCTCTTCATATCTTTGGAATGGATTTTAGTTGGTACCCAGGAATTCACCTTGTAAACAGTTCTTCTTTTATTGTGCCCTATAGGTTAAATGTAATTGAAAATTCAGAAAGTTCTTAATTTGTTAAAAAAGAGAGCAATTATTAATCTTTGTATGCATGATGCATTAATGGAAAATAGCATCTAGGAAATCAATCTTGTGGAAGGCTAAATATTAACCTAGCTCAATAATGAATATTTATGTACATATGTATGTATGTATTCAAGAATTGGAAGTACAAAGTCTTATTTTAAAGGATATTGCCCTATCAATTCTGAAAATGAGATACATCTCATAGAAGTCATATTGGTGATATTAACTCTAAGAATTTTAATTTATCTCTCACTTGAGTACTTCATATAGCAACTATAATATACTTTTCATAAAAAATTATTTTTCTTGATGTTAAATATGAAATTTCTGGGGGTAAAAACATTTGTTAACTAGAAATATTCATCTATAAATCCAAAGGGACCCAGTTAAATTGGTTTTGCTAAATAAAAATTGAAATAAAATTGGTAAATTAATTTTATTCTACTCAAAGAATCATAAAGAAAAAATACTTCAATTCAGTTTTTTTTCCTTACTAGACATACACACAACTCATAAATGCCTACGTATATGTTCAAATTCCTTTGTTCATCCCTTCCAATGGTAATTCCTTCTAATAGTAGCATTAGAAGGTCAAATATAAATCTAATTTTGCTGAATTTTCTTCCTACTTCATATAATAAAATGAATCACAAGAACAATTATAGCTAGCTATGTTAAAAAATGTAATATTCATATAGTCAGATTTCATTACAGTATTTTATTCTAAGGGTCTCACATCTTAGGTAAAAATTAAGGTAACATTAAAAATTGCCTCTTTTGTGCCTGACACTCAAAACTTTGAGTGGATTCTAGCTGACAGTAATCATACGTAATCCAGGAAATGTAGAAGGACAGGATGCTAAAGGATCTTTCTGGAAGGCAACTGACCACACACTAGTAACCTGAGTTCTCTGATTACTAGGCAACATAACAAATTTAGTCTAATAATAAGTATGAAGATTAAAAGAAAAAAATCCAGATCTTGATATTTTGAATTGGCAATGTGAGTTTCCTACAAAATGATTTTTTTTAATGTTGTAATCCTCTCATATATCCAAATCATTCCATATGTTAAGACTATATAGTTGAACAGAAAGTAGCTTAATAATCAAAAATGATCTCCCTGATACTCATTTCTTGTCCTACCTGGATGAGAGGAACAAGAGAAGAGGGTGGCTTCTCTTGCCCATGATCTCTGAGCAAGAATGGGTCTCCTAGGGTCTGCGTCTGAAACCCCATCCACCACCTTCTTTTTTTTCCCCTGCGAGCATGACGGGGCCATCTGGGTGGGGCACTGGATTTTATGTTGGCTCATAATAAAAATGCTAAAACTACAAACAAAATATCTACTAAGGGGCCTCCATGGTGGTGCAAGGGGTTAAGTCTCAGCCTATGAAACTATCAGCAGCCACTGCAGCACCAGTTCAATCCCCAGACAGGGAGATTCCCACAAGGTGCAGCAGACCTCTCCTGTCTTGCCCGCTGCCAGTCTCAGCAGTGTATTTCAGTCGATCCGCCTGTTCTGCTCCCCACTCTGTCTCTGGTGAATCCTCTCACCCCCACCACACCTCTGGTCAGCTCTTGTATGCATAAATAAATTAATCCTTTTAAAAATTCTATTAAATTATGTTTTGTGTCTTCCAACAAAAATTATCTTCTAAATTATATACCAAGGAAATGTATTAGTATATCTACATTTTCTCCAAAACTTATTACCATGCAAATATGTACATATTTTAAAATTTCTTACCTCCTTCCAGGAAAGTGTCTTAATTCTTGAGGGACATCTGTTTGGTCCAACTGGTTATTTCAAGCAGCTGGACACTTAAAGTACCCTACAAAAATAAATTCATTCTTAGATTTCAATATAAAATAATTAGTGATTATTTAATAGGTTCCTCATTAATTTAAGTCAGTACAAATGTCTCAAAATATCTTGCATAGGAAAATATAATGCAGAAATGCAAAGGTATTATGGGGGGGTCAAAAACTGGCTTTGGAAAACATTTCTGTCTGGATCCTGCAAACAATTTATAATTTGTAAGCACTAATTGGATTTGAGGTACTTTGAATTAATTCATTATTTGGTGTCTGACTGTAAAAGAATCACTGATTTATTTAGAATGAGTTAAAACTCTTACATGCTCTATTGATTTGTCCATAATGCTATGATGTCATTAACATTTTTCACTATAGATGATGAAAGGCTCACACTGACAACCCAGCTAAGCAGTAATTTTATGGTACTGTTAGCAGGTAACAGGATTTCACTTTAACAAAAGCTTTTTATTTTTTTGAATAAATAGAATATACCAGTATGAAAAGCAGAAAGTTTAAGTAACTCGAGCTTTTCAAACATGAAATTAAAAACATGCTTTGAAAAATTTAACTTTACTAAAATAGGTGCTTTGTGACAGTAGCTACAAACTATTTCATATTAGAATTAAATAATAAAAACAATTTAGAAAACAAAATAAGACAACTCAAATCCGGTCCAATGACAATATTATCTCATTTGGGAAAAATATATACTTTGATGAAAACAAAGGAATTACACAATGCAGACTCATTAGTTAGGTATTAAATGTATTAAATGATATTAATCTGATTTAAGTCAATAAACACTATAGTAAGACAGACTCAGAGGTAGCATTTTTTTCTGTTATTTCCAATCTTGTCTTCTACTGTGTATTTTTGATGAATATAAAATATTTCTCTTACTATAATTGTGATGAGTATAGAGCATAGTATCCCATATGCATTTACACAATATGTTTTTGTTAGATCCCTTACACTGGTTGGATTAAAGAAAACTTCAAGATTGGAATAAAGCACAGAATTTATGATAGATGTGTAAGTAAGTGGACAAATTATTGTCCAAAATATATGTAAACATTGAAACACAAACGTCAATACCATGTTAAATATTCCTGTAGTATAAACATCACAAGATGGTGAAATTATTTCCCAGCAGCATCTTTGAGGAAGAGGAGTCAAGTAATTGAGAAGCTGGTGTTCTAAAGACTCATCTATGTGGATATTAAGATTACACCACAGGACAACAATGGAGCTTGGGAGAGTGACAGCAAGCTCAACCTAAAACCTTAAGTAAAGAAAGGTGGTGATGAGAAGTTGGTGAGAGACTTCTATAATGAGGAGTAGCATATTTTGACATGATATCAAGCTAGATTGTTTTAGGGAGGAGGAAACCGACTGCTCTGAAAGTAAAGAGAATGTTAGTTCATCTCTAACCCCTTTGGTTTAAGTAGTAGGGCAATAAACATCTCATGAAAGCTGGCATAAGAAGCAGGATCATCAGGGGGAAAACAAGCTTTAGAGAGATGAGGGGATACATAAATGGGGGTGAAGGTGAAGGGGCATTGTTGGTGAATTCCAGAAAGCACAGTGAGGGAGCAGCAAGAGACAGAGGATTTGGGTATGAGGACTGGAGTACTGAGATTTAGGAACCACTTAAAAGTTCTGAGTCCCTTTTGGTCACTGACAAGTATGACAAGGCGGTGGCAGAGTGAAGATTCAGGCTTACTTCTTCCATATATGTACAAATAACTCAATAGCCCCTGAAGATAACCAGATGACTATAACATACATCAGAAGCAATGGTTGCGGGGAAAGCGGTAGAAAAAAACTTCAAATAAATTTGTTTGCAGCCTCACCCTCTCACCCCAGTGCGCAGTTGTTGACTCAGGGTACCCACATCAAGGACTTTAGAGGCCAAACACTGCACTGTAGACCAGAATGCACAGAGTTGGCATCTAGAGTAGAGGGCACACTATTGTAGAAATATAGGAGTAGAGGTGAAGAGTGGTGATTACTGACTTGAGCCTGAGGCTCTCAATATAAAAGAGCTAGAGGAAACCTAACTAGTGTGGGGAGCCATGTTAGATCACTGTGTCTTCTCGGAGATTGTGAGAGTTATGCGAGGAAGATGGAGACACACAAACAGCATGGTTATAGCTATAAACAAATATATGATTCAGTACTAGAAATATTGGTAAATTCTATACCATAAACTAAATTTTCTAATAAAACACTACATTGCTCAAATCAAAATACTGTTTAAAAAAATATATAGATAAGGGCCTCCCTGGTGGTGCAATGGGTTAAGTACAGCGCTGCAGCACTGTGGAGCTCTTCAGAGCCACCGAGGCATGTTTGGTGCTGGCCAGAGAGACTCCCAGATGGCGCAGCAGACCTCTCCTGCCTTGCCCGCTGCTCCCCTCAGCAGTGTATTTCGGTCAATCTGCCTGTTCTGCTCCCCACTCTGTCTCTGGCGTATGCTCTCACCATCCCATACCTATGGCCTACACCCCAGCTTGTATGCATAAATAAATCTTTTAAAAAAAACTTGCTATAAAAATTATAGATAACATAATTAAAATAGTTCACTTACAGAAGGAAAGTTTTAGTACTTCATTTATTTCTACATCAAAGTGACCACAACGGAATCATCATGTTGGACAAAAAAAAATTTGCTTTGACACATGGAGTACTGTTTAACTGAGTAGTTGCATATATGACTGCACACTTGCTTGAAAGAATAAATATAAGCATCTTCTCAGATAATTTAGAAAATCTTCTGGCACAAATGAGTTTTTTCACCTATCTTTGGGAAGATTTTATGAGCCAAGTAAGCACCTACAGATACGTAAAAATTGATCAAATTTGACAGTTCTTTTTTTCAATTCATATCATATAATTTTTCAACAAAATAATCTGTCAGAAGAGGTTCCATTAGTGTCAGGTAAAGATTCCTAACCAGCAACTTTTAATTTGTTCTAGAATGATAGTAAGAAGTGAAATAAACGGGAAACTCCTATTGGGGAAATAAGTCGTAATTCTTTATCTTATCTATTTCTTTTCTTTGATCTGCTGTTCTCCTGGAAACTCTAAAGGAGTTGTGACTTTGACAAATCTGACATCTCTAAGTTCATGCAGGGATGTACTAAGAACAAATGTAACATACTACATTCTGGGGTGCTTGTTTTCATTAAGCAATGATTTACTAGGAGTTAGTGGAATTGAAATTTACAATTTTCATGCTATTTAAAGAAACAGAGAATGTTGGAAAGATATAAAAACTGCCATTAATATTTCTAGAAAAGTTTACTCCAACTTTAAAATTTCACTCCCCCCTCTCACTTTCTTTCCTTCTTTTGCTGCCTCCATTTCTCCTCTATCTTTCAGGAAAGGCGGAAAAGATGCAGTTATTTGGGAAATATATATGGATAAATTTAAAAAACAATCACTTGATGATGAGAAGTCTAAGTGATTTTGATTAAAATTAGATATATGCCAAATACAAGTATATGTCCTGACCTGACTAAAATATGCAAATTTAAGTATCTTCAAACATTCTTATACTTAATTACATAATCACATACTTTACTTATCTATTTATATATATAAATACATATTAAATTTATCCAATATGGCTAGTAATGTTTTAATTGCAACATTAAATTATACATACAAAATATCACTTCGAGGACAAGGGATTTGCTCTCTATTTGCCATTATATCCCTCCACATGGCAAATGCCTGAAAGACAGAGTATTCAACTATTTATAAAAAAATACATATTTTGTGACGTCATCAACATGGCAGTGAAGGGACGCTAGTATCAACTCTCCCAAAAGAAAAGCCGCCGATAAAGAGACATCAGCCAAACCCAGAGAAGATCCAGAAATGCTACATAAATCTAACACCCTCACGGGTGAGTAGAACTTGGAAAGAAGCTAAAAAGACGACTAAGGAGAAGAAAGAACCACCAGATCCCCTCACCTCTCCCCTCAACACAAAACCGGACCAGGAGACCAAGACGAGAGGCACCTGAGGAAACCCAGGGGAAAAAAAAAAAAAGGTGGGCAGAGGCGTTTTCCCAGGCATGGCAGAGTGATAAAACCCGAGACTGACACCAGCAGTCCCTCCAGGTAGCAACAGAGCCCTGGAAAGGGCAGAGTGCACTGGAGAAGTTGGTGGGACACGGGACAAAGCCCCAGGCAGCCTCGGTGTGGTGTGGCCCCTCCCCCCACCTCCATTACGGAGCCAGCACTCTAGCGCCTCTCTGGAACGGAACTCTGGGGTAGTGGCCTACCCACCCCTTCAGTGACACTATTGGTAGCTAACCACTGGAGGAAACGCGGGAGGGGGGGGAAAGAAACTCCCAGCTACAGGTGTGGGAGAAACAGGACTTGGACCGCACGCCATAGGATCTTTCTGTCCTGTCCCATGCAAGAGAGCGAGAGCTCCCGAGGCAGTTCCATTGTGCCGCTTGCAGAGAATTGCCGCGGGGGTGGGGGGGCGGTCAGCTTCATAACCCACAGATAGAGACTGTGGGCTAGGCAGCCGCAGCTTCCCTCCAGGTGGCAGAGAGGGGCGGAGCAGGGGCCGCTCTCGGTTGGCACTTCCGCTCTGCCCGGCGCGGAAGAGGGAGCCTGGTCAGGGCAACCTCAAGGTGTGCGAGCACCGCACCGCCACGCCCCCGCCCTCCTGCCGAGCAAACAGCCGCGCTCCCGCTCTCCAGCTGCATCCCCGCCCCACAGCTGCTTCCACCGCCAGTGCCCCAGCCCTCCAGCCCCTCGAGCACCGGACGCCGCCACGCCCCCACCCTCCGGTACACGCCCCCACCCTCCGGTCCCTCTAGGCGCTAGGCGCGTGCGCCTTGCTGCTGCAGTCAGCAGCACGCCCACCCTGCACCGACCTCCAATCGTGCAAGCTCCACTGCACCCCCACCCCATAACTGCGGGCGCGCCTGGTGCCAGCGCCGCCAACGCCCTCCAGCCCAGCGCGCCTCCACTCGCCTCCACCCTCCAGCAGTGTGCGCCCAGCCTCCAACCTCCAGGTGCATACCACCGTGCTGCCACCCCCCTCGAGCTGCTCACGCAACTGCTGCTGCCCCCCCCAGCCGCCCACGCCAAGCTCCCGCAGCCTCCCAGGCGCGTGAGAGGCGATAGGGCCTGCAAATACACGGCAGAGCTTGGAACAGCTGGAGATTCCTGGCGGGACAGGAAGCTACAGCTGCCAGAGGCAACACACAGCCACCTGCTCCCACCCCCCACCCCCACCGTAAAGTGGAGGCGACCTGATAGGGGTGAAATCAGAGGTGCAGAGCCACAGGACCGGCCTTGGAAGACTTCTCCTCACCAGACCCGACCCCAAAAGTGGTGATAGCCTCTAGTAAACTCTGGAGGAAATAGTGGGAGAGAAAGAACAGGAAGATCTACAAC